>BCLG01003959.1:0-43159 GCA_001602295.1 Zoysia matrella
GGGATCGCACTGTTAATTATATATTCATCATTTCTTACTAACATACTTATCGGAGACGGTCCTGTGATTGATTCCTTTTACTGGACATCAAATTTTCATCTTTTCGAGTTCTTTAGGCGGTTGAGGCTTCCAGAGTAGTTTCTCTCTAAAAAAAGTAAATGTATATTAATATCCATACATGGATTTACGTACTACGTCCGTCCGGATGGGCTACTGGTGTGCCGTTCGATTCCCGGCGTAAATGGCTCACGTGCGTGACGGTTTTTTTTTTTTCTAGGGGGAGCATGCATGTGGGGTCCAGGGGCAGGGGCAGCGTGTGGTTCAGCCGTCCTAACGGACGTTCTGCTTTTTTCTTTAGTCATTAATATCCTATCTTGTGCTCTGGCCACAGGCTAACGTTTAACTATTTGTGCAGAGGCGGTGCTTGTCAGCCGTTACTTATCAAAATTGAGCCTATCTGCTATCTCTGTAAATGCCAAATTCATTTTCAAATGGCTATCATCCCTGTTTGCCTTTTGATAACGAATAGAATTGAAAAAAAGGGATCTAACTGGCTGAATTTTATTTTGGCATGACTGTGCTCTTTCATAGGTAATTCTGGAACTAAAATGATGTATGTAAAAATTGTTATGGATTCTACTCTATAATTGCATTGGTTTAACATGTTCATAACATTGGTAACTTAGCACTCCTTAGCAGGTCATTCCAATATAATTCCAATAACACGTTCAGATCTGATCCTTATGCTATTAATTTCCCAAACACTACTTATACAAGATCCGCAAACATATTTAGTTGCTCTTTTCCCAAGATACTTGGCTCACAGTTTTGTTTGATAATTTTCAACATATTACAGGCTGTGATTGTACTTTTGTTTGATAATTTTCAATCTGTTTGGTTTGTTATAGACTGCCAAGCTCAAGGAGAAGATTGAAAAGATGTTTATAGCTGACAAGGTATGCATGATTGCCTGGTATGATTATTCGGTGTTTCATCACAAATGGGTATTCAGTTTAAAGACCCAATTAAGCTGCAGTTGCAATGGAAGACCAGGAACATTTTAAGTTTTTAGCTGGATTTTGAATACTTTATACATCTCTCCATTTTGATGTGACAGATAATTTTTGGATGTGCTTAAAATTTATAAGTTCAGACTGTTCAGTCAAATTGCTGCATGTTAAATAATTAATCTGCACCCACAGGTCTGTTCGTAGATCCTGCGTTTCTTAGATACTTCATTGAAACAGTTGTTTCTGCTGCTTTAAAAGCTGTAAGAAAGGTACTGGTACGGCTATAAATATCCAATACCTTATAGATCAACGATTTGCCATTTAACTATGTGTCTCATTTTTTGCTTTAAATGGTCACCATTGCTGAACTATTGTTCACTATATAAACATGTACTGTGCTGTTGAACCATATAGAACAGGAAGCTAATAGTGGAGAATGGCAAGCTCCAAATGATCGGGAAAACCATCTAACACCTATTTTTCCCTTAAGCCCACCCTTTGATTTGGTTACATGTTGTACATTTCTTATTATTTCTTTCGTTATAGTTATTAATACTCACTTGCCATTGAATTCTGCTTGCAGGTTAAGTTGGAGAGATACATAGAAATGCATGGAGGCGATGGTGAATCATGGTAGAGATTGTGCATGTTACCTGCATTTTCGGTTTCTCAATTATTTCTTTAAGGCATGTTTGTATTACTGTAAACTATCATCTTTTATTATTTTCCGATGCATATTCTGATAGTAATTAAACTTGTCATATTTACATATTATTTTCATGCCATTTTTTATCATGCATATGGTGCATCGTTAGCTTTTAGCGGTTTGTTGTAGTCTCTGTCATCTCAGCTGATTCCTAACTTAATTGTAAATGCAAATTACTTAACTGTAAATGCAAGTTTCCTTTTTTTGAATGGTGTGTCCTATCTTATTACAAACTTGGAGATTCCTATTGCCTCCAAAAACATATATTTCTTTATAGGATACAGAGTATTATGCTTCCTGCAATATTATATTTCTATTTTATTGTCATGAATTTAATTGCTTTTCAACATGAATTCTCCCTAAGAAAATTATCCGCCAATAATGTATTTGATCCCCAGTAGTGCCGCGGCAATTGCCGCGGGGCCATCAACTAGTATCATATAAGTAGTTCAGCTCCCTTATAGCTTGGAGACTTGGTGTGCATTTCTGTACTGTTGTGACTAAGAGGTGGTTAATGCAGCATGTAGGATAGTGATAGCCTTATGTTCTGATATATCATGAGCAAATTGCTGGCTTTTGTTCATCACTGGCATATGTAATTTTGTATGGGTGTTTGTTCATGAAAAGCACCTGTGTATGCACTTACTAACTGATCTAATTCTTACCAAAATTCTGCCTGTCAACCGGCAGGCGCATTGGTTAAGCCATTCGCTGACAACTCATATGTCTGAACCTTTAATTAATTCATCAGATGGTGTATTTTTCTGCCAGTTTTGTGCTTTTCGCATCAATGTTTTGCTCTCAGTTCTACTCATTTTGTTAGGTGTTTCTGTGCATATCAATTAATAGTCCATATAGTCCATTCCAGCAAGAACTAAAGAAAGGACACCGCAACCATTTTTCTTCAATGCAGAGTTGTGTTATCTGGTTGAAACATATTCACCGGAAGAGCAGAAGTGCCAGTTTCATAGCCTGAGACATAATGTATGATGCTTGATCAAAACCATGATACATACGCTGTGGACTCGACTGGACTTTAAGCATGCAATTAGCTGGAGAGCTGCACCGAGCAGCACTGGCTGAAGAGCTCCTTGGTGCCATCGTCGACGTCCTCCTGATCCATCTTGGGCTCGAAGCTGCTCCATGCTGGCACCAACCCTGGGGCAGCGCTGGTGTCGAAGCTGTGAACTAGCGAGACTGTTCTGAAGCTGTCATCGCCCGAAGGCACCTGATAGCCGGCGAGGAAGTAGAGCTTCGCGCCGATGACGGTCATGGTGAGATAGAGCCGCTGCGCTGATGGCGGCAGGCTGGTGAGCAGTGAAAGATCTGGCAAAGCGGAGTGGTCCACGATGCTCCAGATGTTGAGCTCGCCGTCGTAGACCTCGACGTGGCCCTTCCAGCTGTTGAGGCAGTCCCCGGAGCTGAACAGCCGATCCGCGACCGCGACGATCTGGTACGGCGGCACGTCGAGCTGCCACATACCCGGGATGATCTCCCACGCCCCCCTCGCGCAGTGGAACACCTCCGCCGAGCTCCGCTCAAGCGCCGACGACTGCAGCATGGTGTTTACCGGTGCGTCACCGGCCGTCAACGTGCTCTCGGCGAAGCCGCCGACTACGTGGAAGCTGCCTAGCCATGTCACGCCTACGCACTTGTAGCGCAGCGTGCTCATGTCGGGGAGAGCCGACCACTGGTCCTTCTCCGCGTCGTACACCTCGGCCGCCGCTGTGCCGCGGGCGCCGGACAGCGAGGACTGCCCGCCGGCCACGCAGATCTTTCCCCTGCACGGTGCGCACGCGAAGTCGAAGCGCGGGACTAGGAGCGACGCGCAGTGGTGCCAGTCCCCTCGGCGCACGTCGTACCGGAGCACGTCTGCCCTCACGCCCACGTCGGTGTCGCGGTACTCGCCGGCAACAGTGTCGCGCTCCCTCCGACACAGCCGGCCGCCAATAACATATACGGACTCGCCAAGCGCGACGACCGCGAAGCCTTTCAGTATGTGGCCGTCAGGAACATCCGGGAGCGCGCCCACGCGGCGCCATGTGTTGTCGCCAGGCTCGTAGCACTCGAGGCTGTTCGAGCCGCCGAGCGCAAAGCATGCGTATATCCTGACGCCGGCGCAACCAGCGCCGCCCACAGTGTTGCTTCCGCTGCTGCTCCCGGTGCTGTAGAAGGATGGGGAGGTGGACACGTCGCCATGCAAGGAACCCATGGATCTGCACCAGGTAACTACTAGTACCTGCTTGCTCTTGTGCTATTCATCAAGTGATACCGTTACCAGAAGTTTAGTTGGGTTAGCTGGGGGAGTTTGCCAACAACCACAGACCTATCCTTTTATACAGAAAAAAGGGCATATCAATATCTCCACTGTGCCATTTGCCATGTGGCTTTTGGCTGACGGACGGATCGAAGCTAAGCATAGGAAGGTGTTTATTGGAAACTCCGGCCACCCGTGGAATCTGTCGAGCTTGTCGTCTTCTCGCATGAACAGCGATGCTGTAAAATATTACGAGGAGAATGACACCGTGCAAGCACATAGTGAGCATGGCCAAGGTTCCAGCCTTACCTTATTTTACTCGTGCATGGGCATTGCCGATTTTGGGCGTGATTGGTTTCTCGGTCCGCCGAGCCTGGCTCGTATGAGCCTGTGTGAGGAGAGTCAGGCTCCAGTGATACGCGATTTATTTTCGTTTCTCTGGAGGCACCTGAGTACGCATTTTTTTAATCTCATCGGACAGGCTGTCGGACGTACAAGCAACCGAACACCGGCTCCTGCACGTCACCAGCCAGGCCCGCTCTTCACACAGGCATCCAATCAAGCCTTTTGAAGATGGATTGAAATAGAGAAAATTGTATTTAAAAGCGAAGGTGAAAAGTAAATAAAATTTTTTATAAAGTGCAGAATAACAAGTAATTAATGATGGAGAAGTTGTACTGGAGTGTATGGCTATCGTATGACACTGCAACTGTATGCTGCTCCTGATAGTACCAGTGGCGGAGCACACTGTTGGGAAGCTGGGCGTGTTGGAGGCGGAACTGAAGACGCCACGCGATTTTAAGCAGGGCATAAATGGAGGGCATGTAGCAGCGGCGAACGAACGAACCATCACCGCTCATAAATGCAACGCCGGCTTGGATCACGGGTGAGAACGACGGCTTCGTCACGCTCGCTCGCTGGTGCGTAGACCGGCCGGCTGACGAGACGAGCTTGCGAGAGAGAAGTGAACCCGGCAGGTTCCTCAAAATCAAAAGCTCTGCGCTGCGCTGCGCTGCAGCCTGCAGCTTTATCGGGCTGAAGAAAAGCCGAAACAAACAAACAAACAAACGACTCGGAGAGAGACGTGGCGTCGGAGATGGAGTAGCCGAGAAAGTGTCGCTGCTGCTGCTGAGGGCATGCTCGCGGCACCACAGTATGGGCTCCAAGCTTAGCGTCAGGGACTCAGGGAGCGAGCGGCGACCACCTCTCTCTCGGCAATCCTCGCGTGCTCCTCTCGCCACCTCCGCAGGCCGCAGCGGTATTTGTTAAGGCTTTGCCTCCAGTTGCGAGCTGAGCTGCTGGGGCGCCACCGCGATGGATGGGCAGCAGCTGGATTTGATCATGCGTCACAAGAGCATGGCCAACATCTGCGAAAGCGAGGTGCCTTCTTCTTTGCATCTTATTCCTTACTGGTTAGTGTTTCCCGGTGATTCGCTTAACTGATTGGGAAGTTCTTGCAGGATGCGCTGGGGTCGTCCGAGTCGGAGCATGCGAGGCCGGCGCGGCCGCGCGGCAAGAGGAGCCGCGCCGCCGAGGTGCACAACCTCTCCGAGAAGGTGCTGGCCTGGTTCTTGCCTCTTGTCACTCTTGCCACTTTTTTCTACTAGTAGTTGTTTAGATGGAAGGAGATGCTCATTGATCCCGATGCTCATGAAATTGGTGCAGAGGAGGAGGAGCAGGATAAACGAGAAGATGAAGGCGCTGCAGACGCTTTCTTGGTCCATTTATTTCTGGGTTGGCTTTGTGTTGTTGGAAGCTAATTTTGCTGCTTGATATCTGGATCATGGTTTCACAAGTGCAGACGGACAAGGCCTCCATGCTTGAAGATGCCATTGAGTACCTTAAGCAGCTTCAGCTCCAGGTGCAGGTGAGTAGAATGATACTGCACATGTTGCCACTACTGGTTCGCTAGTAATGATTCTTACCGGAAGATGCTGGACTACCTAGTACCATCTAGATAATGCCAATTGATAGATGTAGTAAGCAATTTACTGCTGTCAGTGAAATGACAATGCAGCTCTCCTGTGTTGTTTGAGAAAATAAAAAAGGGGGAGTAAACAAAATGCAATTCACATGGACATTGACCTGAGAGTAGTAGCGAGTGACAAATGCTTATGTGATCCCATTTATGTGCTTCATTTCAGATGTTGTATATGAAGAATGGCATCTATCTGGCCCCATACAACTTATCTGGAGCACATCTGGCACCCACAGAAATGTGTGCGGCAAATCACCAAAGGGGTGTCAAGGCATCAAACTCTGGGGTTGTTCTACTGCCTCTGGACCAAATTTCAGCAGCTAATCATTTATTTGAGCTGCCAAATCATGACCAAAGGCAAAATAAGCCATTTTTATTACCAAATTTTCCTAATGCAACTGGTGTAACGCCTGAGTTCCTTCAAGAATCATCACAGCCCAGCTTTCAATCACTCGAGTTGAGTTTACCCCCGAGGTATATATATATTTTTTTTTTTGCCTTGTGTCTAGAATATAATATTCCTTTTGTTTGAAGATAGGTAGCAATATATCACATGTTTTGTTTGTGATTTATTTTCTCCTTATGTATTATAGGTGGCCTTCCAGCAGGATATGATGTTAAAGCATCGCCATATTTCAGATCAAGAAAACCCCTTTGTGCCAGGTTAGCTATCCTACATTTCAGATAGCCATTTGTTAGTAGTTGACCAACATTATATACAGTCTGTTATCAATCTTCACACACTGATCAGTATGTTGACTTATTGCTGACCTCACATTAATTTTCTCCTTTCGCAGGAGACAAGGTGAAGCCTGACAGACAGGAAACATCCACTGTGAATGCTGATAATTATGATAGTATTTCGCTTAGGATCGCACAATCACAAGACATGGTGCCAAAGAATTCTGACGGTGTACTATGTATGCCTTACTTGCACTGGTAAGTTTACTTTTTTGACAGAGAAAGATGTTAAGTAAACCTTCTCTCTTTAAGGTGAGATTTTTCCCTTAAAGAAGGAAAGCATTATTGATCACTTCTTTATGGTTGTCAACTTTCATATGGATTTTTACAAATGGTTATCTAGCACTTCTTTTGTTGCAACATCCTGGGAAGGTTGGTGTTGCCAGATTATACGAGCCATCTAACCTAATTCTTGTCCAAGAAAAAAAATATGATATCTAAATTCTTGTAACTGTGACACATCTGTCTTGGACTTGCTTTTTTTTTTATGGTGCAGTTTAATAAGGTAGTCATATAATCAAGTGTTGTGTTATACAGCATCGATTCCATCCCTTTTTATATAAGCGACTTATATGGTTGGTTCAGTACTTAGTTCTTCAGAAATTTGATCCCTCTTGGCTTTTACTTTTTAGGGCCCTAATTAACTTGCATTAGGGGACGTTTGTTCTCTTTTTAATCTTTGGCAGTTTGCAAAGTGGTGACCCTGAAGCAGATACGAGGGCAGGATCAAAGTAACTGCCATGATTACCAAATTGACAGCCAGAATTTTGAATGATCTTCACATTGGGACGCTTTAGATTGGCAGGATATGGAAAGGCTAGGATAGTGGGAGAAGAACAAATGGGCTGGGTACGCAGGCCGCTTTTTCAATCATGTATTGCGGATTACAGCCCGCTTTAGATTGGCAGGACACGGAAAGGCCGGTGGGTTACAACAAATGGGCGCAGCCCGCTTTCAATCATGCGGACTTATTCGTCTGAGAGCCCATCAACATGAGATGGGCTGCACACAGCAGTCTGCGATTGCAGTCTCATTTTTCCACTTGTGCAAATGTGTTTTGCCATGAATATCGCGATTAGAATTTACACAAAATTTTCCGTCAACGTCATTGTAAATAAAATTCCTAGTAATCTGATTGTCAAGTATCACCTGATTAGTCTCAAAAAAAGAGAAGAAATTTACCAGAGAGATAACTGTAGTATTATATTACAAGATATCTGCAGCAGAAGCTGCATAAAACACAAAGGGATAACACAACGTTTCTGAAAACCAAGACCTGGTCATATGCGTATTGTTGTCAAAAAAAAAAAGGTGCACTACTAGAAGCTACTTCCATCACTCTCTGAAAGACAGAAACCATGCGCTTTCACTCGGAAACATTTACATCAGGGCAACTTGAATGGCGTGATCGATCCTTGGTGATTTGGTTACCCCAGTATCATCAGACGTTTGACGGATCGTGCAAAATCGCTGCAAGGAAATCGCAAGAACGGTGTCAGCACTAATCAAGAAAAGGCTTCCGAGATTAAGAAAGCATGCACTCTGTTCTTCGAATCGAACATGCACTCTGTTCTTCGAATCGAACATGCACTCTGTTCTTTGAATCGAACATGCACTCTGTTCTGAATGGAAACAAAACAGGAAAAGATTGTGAACTTACTCCCACGGCACATCGCCGACCAGCATCCAGTCCCCTTCGCCGTCCTCATAGGTGACCATGCGGCCGGTGGAGCTACTGGTCTCATTCTCCTCTGCAGGAACATAATAACAAATTTAGGAATCAGTATAGATTGATGAGTTTTTAAAATTTTAAATTTGCAACCATCGTTCTCAATTTCCTGATGGAAGAATAATATTGGCGCAAACTCCGTACCTGCTTGGTCGTTGGTTGCCGGGAACATGCGGGCGAGCGTGGCGACGAGCTCGTCGTAGGAGGCAAGGACCGACAGGTCCACCTTCCTGCCGATGGCCTCCCCTTCCTTCTTCACCTTGACGTAGTTGGCGCCGCACGCCCTGCTGCGCGCGGAGCTCACCGGCGGCCACCCGACCAGCTGCTTCTTCTTGCTGCCGTCGTCGAAGAGCGGCAACGTCTTCTGGAACGCTCTCTTGCCGCTCCCGCTGCTAGCAGAGTCCGACGAGCAGCTGCTGAGCTCGTCCACACGGAGGTGCGCCGTCGGTGGCGCCAGCCCGAGCTCCAGCTCCATGGTAGGTAGACCGATCGGATCCTCTTCTTCTTGCAGGTGGCTAGGCTACCACGTCGTTGATGGTGGCAGGCTGTGCACCGTGCTGCGATGTCAGAGCGAGCAAGCGTTGTCTAACTAAACACGAACAGAGTGGAGAGAATCAATCAGTCGAGACGGGGGACGGCAGTCGTGAGGGAGAATACGGACCTGACGCCCACCCAGTAGGAGTATATATATATATATATATATATATACACACACCGAGAGCGAGAGAATGAGAGACGTGGAGAAGTGCTTGACAGCGGAAGGTGATGAGGAAGAATCGATGGGGCGGGGGCAGCGTGTCGGGGTTTAGGGGGACCCAAAGGCGGCCAATCTGTCTTCTTGCCTGCCCCTCTGCCTGCTGGGTTCGGTGTCTTTGAGTTGAGCTCGAGCACCCTCACCTGCTTTTAGTACTATTCGCCGCTCGAGATCTCGGTGTAGCCTACCGACAGGACCCCTTCAGTCTTGTGCGCGCTTTAGTGGTAATCCCCTGCGCCTGCGGTGACTTTGTGTGCGCTGGAGTGCAACAGCTTGTTGACAGCCAAGTCAATGGACGGCGTCGCCTGTCTGTCGATTTAATCACGTGTCTGCCATGTGACGCGTCCTGTGGGATCCGTCAAATTCAGTGCATGCTCGAGTTACCCCGGCCATGTCGAGCGACAACGAGTCGGTGCAACGCACGCGTGGCAGGCGCCGTTGAGGTCGCAAACCGGGGGCGCGGAGCGGGACATTCTCGGTCGAACGTGGGAGGCGGTCGGCTGCTCGGGATGCTTGCACGTGCGCGCGGTACGCCGGACACGCATGTGGCCTCGGCCTCCCCTGCCGGCGCCGGTGCCCGTCTCGTGTGTCCGCGGTTGCGCCGCGAACCGGCAGCTCGATCAGGTCAAGGCGTATCACAATATCAGCAAGTTGCCGCGGCCGATGGTTGTCCACGCGATCGCCGCCTGCGCCCTACGACCATCCTGCTGGGTCCTCCGCGGCCGCGTGGTTTTTCGTTGACTCGGCTTGCAATCCAGTGCCGGCGCCCCGGCGGCCGCGGGGCGCGCGACATGTCGAGGGCGTCGCTCGACGTCGCCCGTTCCGATTCGCCCGTCGCGCTCGAGGTCCGCACCAAAGACTGGCCGAATTCAGGGCCAAATGTTTAGAGACATGTCTAGTGTCCATGCATCCTGCCGCCACGACTTCAGAACAAGATCGCCGGGTCGACCAACTGGCCATTGTTAATGTAAGCCCATGCTCCTAGACTCCTAGCACGAGATATTCGCGTCCATGCCTCCCAACATCTACAGAAAAACAAACAAACAGGAGCACAGGTGCTTGAAACCTGCAGATACATTCGGCGGTGCCATGGCATGAGAAGAGCGCGTGGCTTGGAGGAGAAGGAGAAGCGGGGGAGACGGGAAACTACTACCGTATCTCGCGGGTCCCCCGGGCATGCCGGATCTCTCGGGCACCTTTGTCCCGTACCACTCCGCCTTGTCGGGCTCCCTCCTCATGTCAACCGCCGCACGGCAGCAGCGGATCCGGCTCCATCCATTCTCTGCTCGTGTTCCCCAGCTTCCCTCTGCGATTCTGCCGAAAGAGCGCCGGCACTCAGATTATCAGATACTTACCCGGATATCGCTGAATCTGGCCAGAGCTTCAACGACCAGAGCACCGTCCAATTTAGCGCCATTCGTGGACTGTGTCACTGGACAAGATCCTGATTCCTGAAGCAAACCTGCATGCCAAATTGTCTGAAATTTATCTTCTTAAATACTGCCGGTCAGCGTAGCTAATCAAACATATGCAGTTAAAAATAATCGTCCAAGTTTAGATGCATCAATAGAACAACATCTGTTCCTTTTATCAGTAACGAGCAATGCTACATCTACGTACTTAATCCTACAAACTTCCTTACCTAATTGACTAGAAAAGGCCCACAACACGGATGGGGGAAATGGAGTCGAGCAGCAACGTTACGTTCATAATATTCGTTGGTAGATCCAACATTTCTCATCAGTAACAGCATACTAGCAGCGTCATAGGGAAGTTTCTTTGTTAAGAACGGACAGCAGGGAGCACCGTACTTGATTTCAAAAAAAAAAAATATTTGTACAAGTTTCTTACCAAAGAAACTAATGGAGACTGCTCAGCCAATTTTCTAATTTCTAATACTAGTAATTTGGTTGATGGTTTTGCTCTAAAAAATATTTTTCTAAGGCCTAAAGATGGTACAGCTCCATAAAAAACTGTGGCATCTCTAGAGCACAAGATGATCCATCTAGCTACCAAGTGACCGTCCGGTTCCGGTAGCACTATGTGGTACTCACTCCGGTGCACAAAGAAAATCATTTCAGACAATGTTATTATAAATATAGACTACAAATAAGTTTTAACTTATTAAATTTACGAATATAAAAATTATACTATTAGATTTGTCTTGCAAAGTATTTTTTTTATAAAAGCATAAATTTGTTATTTTTTAATAAATATTTTTATAAAAAATAAAAGTCAAAATATGCTTTTTGAAGACCGCATCGCTATTCAAAACTACTTCTTTTGTGAAATGGAGTACACTCGTGCTGTCTCTGAGCACGTGAATTGAGTACAAATAATGTCGGGATCATGTATCCCGAGTGTCTACCGCTCCGGAGGGAACACGAAGACCCGGTTATGGGCTACGGCTCACGGACTAATTTACAACTCACAAAAAAGTTCACTGCATCAAGCCGCAAAAAGAGCGTCTCGGCCCAGAGGTTGAGGCCACACGAACACGACGGTCCGACCACCGAAAAGTCGGAGACACATAACGACGAGACCCAACCAATCAACGGCTAGGAAGCCAATGCTCCTGTTCGACCTCCAAAGGTCTGGTCACCGTTTTAACGGTCAATTTCGGACGAGCACAGAGATTTCTAATAATATAGGGTAGTAAGTAAAGCAATATTGCAGAGGTAAAGCGTTCCAGAAGGAGATAAAGTGTTCAAACAATCGGTGAAGCGTTCTGACGAGCGGTAAAACAAAACGAAAAAGAGTTGTCATTTGTCCCTTACGACTGGATAAAGGAGGATCGATTGAAAGACACCGACAACCTGTTTCAACACCAGCGAGCGCTAAAGGATCATCTTCGGCGAGGACTGTGGTCCCACCCGTCAAAAAGCCGCAAAGTTCTATAGACGTTAAGCTTATAACTCCGATTCAACCTCTATATAAAGAGATACTGAGGGCACTAGACCATAAATTCAACCATCTAAGGTAAACATATTCTCATAAAAGTGCTAGGATTTTGGCTCGTGCCAAAGCCTTTCCGCAATTATACTTATTTTTAAGTTCATATGATCCACCCACTCCTGGACGTAGAGTATTCGTAGATTAAGCCGGCTTAAATACGAAGAGCACACCGTATCTCACTTCGATTACGTAAAATCTGCTGTGCTGGTGTTCAGAACACCGACAAGTAACAAAGCATGTCGCATAATAGCCAGAGAGGGACAGAGATATACAATATTAGGATTGAGAAAACTCGATATAGTTAGATTTACAAATGAATTAGAATGAAGGGGTTACGTAATGTAAAGGACTTGACAGTGAAGGAATCGTTACGTGATTATCTAAATTTTATAGCATTGAACGGGGACCATATATGACAACAGTTTGATGCAAATTTGCATACATTTGCCACACATTCACGGCACACGTGGAAGTTTCGCACTCTTAAGCCCTCATCTAATTCGCAAAGAATAAACAGCACAGATCTACTCCGTCCTAGTGATGTGCTTTAACTTTTTGAAATCAATATTTAATCATTCGTTTTATTCAAATTTTTTTATAAAAATACAAAAATAAATAGATAAAGTTTAAAGTACTTTTAATAATAAATTATTTCACAATAAAATAAATAATATTTTTTAAAAAATGAATAAGATAAATAGTCAAGATTAATTTTAAAACATCACTTATAGTGCGACGGAGAGAGTATTTTATTAAATTGAATTTATAGCTGAACACGTTTCACATAAAGTCAACCTAAATGATGTGGGAACTCAAATTTGGGCATATTTGTCCAAATCCGCATGAAAATCCTTCGCCTAATGCACCCAAAAGGAAAATACGAATGATGAAGGGGCCTATTCGCACCACCACAGTATGGAATGGACAGATCCGGGCCCACGCGTCAGCCACCACTCGGCCTCGATCCAGCTCCGCTCGCAGTGCTCCAGCCCCAAGATCCATCAGCGCCCAGCGCCCTGGGTTCGTCCTCCTCCCTCGCCCCGCCTTAGCCATTGATTCCCGCTCCAACCACCTCGGCGTTCAGATCTCAGTGAGCTCCCCGGCCTCCACCTCCTCTCGCGGCGACGTTCCACCCCGGAGATTCGAGCTGGGATGGATACCGTCGAGAAGATCGTTGAGGATTTCGCCTCGGATCTCGCCATGAGCGCCTTCTCCTCGGGCATGCGCCTCCGGTGAGACACCGCATCCCCGAATCCCCTTGCTCGACCCATGCTGGATTTGTGGCTTTTGTGAAATCGAATGCTTACATTCTGTCTCGTGAGCTGCCGCAGGGACATGATACGCGCGATACGTGCGTGCAAGACGGCGGCGGAGGAGCGCGCGGTGGTGCGGCGGGAGTGCGCGGCGATTCGCGCGGCCATAAGCGAGAGCGATCAAGAGCTGCGGCACCGGAACATGGCCAAGCTCATGTTCATCCACATGCTTGGCTACCCCACCCATTTCGGCCAGATGGAGTGCCTCAAGCTCATCGCCGACGCTGGGTTCCCCGAGAAACGGGTCGGATACCTCGGCCTCATGCTGCTCCTCGACGAGCGGCAGGAGGTACTCATGCTCGTCACCAACTCCCTCAAGCAGTAAGCCCACCCGACTCTATCTTGGCATTGTCGCTGCTGCAAAGCTCGTTTATCCCAATGTCATCCTGAGTTTTGAGTAATATTAGTGCTTAATTGGGGCAGAGATCTCAACCAATCAAACCAGTTCATCGTGGGTCTAGCGCTCTGTGCGCTTGGGAACATTTGCTCTGCTGAAATGGCACGAGATCTGGCACCTGAAGTGGAGAGATTGATGCGTAGTAGGGACGTCAATACAAAGAAAAAGGTACCTTCCCTTCTCCGTTACTATGTATTTCAATCCCAGTAGCCAGTATCAGTATGTGAAGCAAGTAGGACATGACGAAACCCTTGCATTTCACCAAACAGATTGGCCTACCAGACCTTAGATTAAACACCTTAATGGTCGGAATTGAAATATCTTCATAAACAACAATCTAAGTAATTTCCTTGTGCAATGAAAACTGAGTACCTTTTCTATCATATTTTAATTTTTTATGTTCTTTACAAAAAAAAGAAGAAGAATACATGAACCACTTCCTTTTTCTCGTTTGTTTTCAGCTTTAGTGATTTCTGAAAATGGTAGTTATGTATGGCACTGTTTGATGGTTTATTTCTACCTGTCTGTAGGCTGCTTTGTGCTCAATAAGGATCGTAAGAAAAGTCCCAGATTTGGCCGAGAACTTTATGGCCCTTGCTACTTCTCTATTGAAGGAAAAACATCATGGTGTTCTAATATCTGCAATTCAGCTATGCACAGAACTATGTGAAGCCAGCAAAGATGCATTGGAGTACCTGAGGAAGGTGGGAGCACTTTTATTTCTTTCTGAACCTTGAAGCCATTTGACAATAATAATGTCAAGCTAAAGACTGCTGTTCTTTTTTCCTGCCAAAACTTGCGCTAGTGAACTTGCTAGCGGCCCATGTTTTAAGCTGCATTCCAGAAACTGTATTGTGGCCTTTGATTTAGTGCTGTATTTTGTGAGCTACTCTACTACTACTACTACACTAGTTCCATGTAGGTTCTCTCTCTGAAGATCACCAATGGTTACACACACCCAAAAAAGGGAGAAAAAACAAAGCATGCCATTTTAATACCCAACAATTTCTATTTTTGATCTCTATTGTCTGCATTTCATACTTTGATACATCTTTCTTGTATCTTGATGAATCTAAGTACAAAGGCATTGCTCACTCTTCTAGATATTTAAAATGTTAATACTATACTAGTACTTAAGTTGCTTATAATGCATTATCCTCATTTGACATCTTTTCTCATTGCAGAACTGCGTTGAAGGTTTAGTCCGCATTCTAAGAGACGTGTCCAATAGCTCTTATGCTCCTGAGTATGACGTTTCTGGCATTTCGGATCCGTTCTTACATATTCGAGCTCTTAAACTTATGCGTGTGTTGGGTCATGGAGATGCAGATTGCAGTGAATATATGAATGATATTCTGGCTCAGGTGATTGATTGATCTGCGCCTTTGGTTTCACCTGCAGAATTCTGCCATTTGCTTATTCATCTTACAAAGCTTGCATGATTCTGGCGTGGCACTACTAGTTTCTGATATAGCTTAGTTACTTGCCTTTGATTTAGAGCAGTTTGAATGTTAGAGATGTGTTATATAATACAGCAGACTAAGATTTGCAATTAATTCCCTTTTTCCTTGTGAAATAGTTTTGCATTAAGATGCCCCATGTACATCATCTTGTGTTAATTACACGCTGGTGTATTTGGCTGATTTTTTTCCCCATAAGGGGTGCATATGTTGCAGTCTTCTTCTTCTTCTTTTTTTACCCCTGTAAAGTTGATGCATGCTTGTATATTCATGCATACAACTTCACAGGATCATTGTTCTTTTGTTGACCATGTTCAGCATTTCTGTAAACCATTTTTATTTTTTATCCAGGTTGCATCAAAGACTGAGTCCAACAAGAATGCTGGAAATGCCATTCTGTATGAATGTGTTCAGACGATAATGGGTATTGAAGCTACTAGTGGTTTACGTGTTCTGGCTATCAATATTTTGGGTAGATTCTTGTCGAACCGTGATAACAATATAAGGTCGGTCTGCTATTACCTGTTGCTCTTGATTGCTTATATTTGTTACTGTATATATATTGTCAAATTTAAGGTGTTTGTGAATGATTTCTTTTACCTTTCTTGGTGGATCTGCTAATTGCAAAAGGTTATTTTGTACCTGCCTGGGAATGCTTCATCTCCAAGTACTCTTGGAGCTGGAGCTTGGGTAGACATGGGTATGGTGGTGTTTGAATGAGCTATCATGTTCCCATTCTAGAGCAAAAGTAAAAGTAGAGGCTGAAATCCTTTATTTTAGCCTGCTGACTCTAAATCCTGCAAGGATTCAGGAGTTAGGTATCACCAAAACATGCCCTATATTTTTTTTTGCGGTCATAGTTTATGAATGTTGATTCAAGTATAACTATTTTCTAACAATGATACATGGAACAATTGTTATGGTTAGTTACTTCATTTTTTAATGAAATTTATACCACTTTATGCATCTGCTGCATATTTGTGATTATTTACTGTGCCTATCACTCTTTCAGATATGTTGCTCTGAACATGCTTATGAGGGCCATTACAGTAGATGCGCAAGCAGTACAGAGGCACAGGGCAACAATATTAGAGTGTGTAAAGGTAGGCATGGTACTATGTCTAATATGCTGAACCATTGTCTTCTATACGGTTATATTATGAGCCAATTCGTATCAATATATTGCACCACAGAATAAGTCTCATTGTCCTTTTTGTGTAACATGCTGCCCGGATGACGCTATCACCTCACCCTACAGCCACACTCTTATACGTGCACACATTTCTTTCAGAACTTTAGTTGTTTTCATTTGTGCAAGCCTCTTATGTCGTAATTACTCGGTGTAAACCCACCTTTTGTTTCAAGTTTCGAAATTCTTTAAGGAACATAAAGTGTGGCAAAGGTGGGGGCATATCTGGTCTAAAACTGAACTGGGATCTGTAACTACACTTGCGAAAGGTGTATTGATATTATTTGAGAGTAACCATTTCTATATTACTTCTCAAGGTGTAGCGATCTTGTAAATGTAAAACAAAATTTGCAGCTGTGCAGTCCGCAAGCAACTTTCTGCCATTTCCTGTTTTTTCAAAACCTACTAATCATGGTATTCTGGATTTTAACCTTTCTAATTGATGTACAATTTTCAGGATGCTGATGCTTCCATTCGTAGAAGGGCCCTTGAACTTGTTTTCTTGTTAGTCAATGATACAAATGCAAAGCCTTTGACTAAAGAACTTGTTGATTACCTAAGTGTCGCTGATCCAGACTTCAAAGGAGATCTCACTGCAAAGATATGCTCCATACTGGAAAAGTGAGAACCTATTTCTTTTATTGGCTGCTAACTTATGGAGCATTTAACATGTTTACTCTCTATTAGGTTTTCTCAAGATAAATTATGGTACCTTGATCAGATGTTCAAGGTTTTATCGCTGGTAAGTGTCCATTACCCAATACAGTGGAACCTATATTATATCTAAAGCACTCCAGAACATCATTTCTTTTAGTTTCTTGCTATTGCAGTTTTACTTTTGGCAACACTGTTGGTGTTTAGCTTGTTAATATGATACATTTTATGTCCATATGTTGAAGACTGGAAACCTCAACTGAGGGTATTACATACATTGAAACACATAAGAAACTGTAGTCAAGGGCTTCCCTATGCTCCTTTTAGGCCATCCTTCAACACAGACGAACCAATAAAAGGAGGAGATTCCAATAATAATTGATAGCTAATATGATTACTTCCAGATTTTAGCCCTGTGACTTCGCCATCCTGCATCTATCTTTTTATTGCCTCTTTGTCAGGCATGAGAATCAGCCGCCTCCTGAGAATGCCAGGCATGAGAATTCAGCTACTACCACACGTGATTAGTCTCATTGCACACATGTATCAATGTAATACTAGTGCTGATGGCCCATGATACAAATTTGGACATTGCAATTGTTCTTTTTTTGTTGACAATATTTATTGTTATGTTTTGATCCACTATATTGGTGGGGTATATCAAATTTAAAGTACAAAAATTGTTACAGGAGATTGCTAGGTGATTGCTCAGTTCCATTTGTATTCAAGTCACAACGCTTGCATTTACTAATGGAAAATACCTCTGGTTCTCTTGTTGTCCAGTGTACAAAATAACAGTAATGACGACGATACTGAATTCATGTTGCATTCTTATTATTTAACAGGCAGGAAGTCATGTGAAGGATGATGTATGGCATGCCCTTATTGTTGTGTTAAGCAATGCATCAGACCTTCAAGGGTACTCCGTGAGGTCATTATATACTGCATTACAAGCATACAGTGATCAGGTTAGGGAAAATTTGGTACTCATATTCATGTGTCATTCCATGTCATCCACTCAATGTGTCTAATTTTGATAACCATATATTGTTTAGGGAACTTTAGTAAGAGTGGCTGTTTGGTGCATCGGTGAATATGGTGAAATGTTGGTGAACAATGTTGGCATGCTAGAAGGAGAGGAAACAATTATGGTGAGTGGAAGATTCCAGGCCATGTTCAAGCCTTTCTTGCTAGTTGGATTATGTTTCAAGTTGTCCAAAAATGATCGAGAATTGTCACATGATGAGTTGTATTGTTGTCTGTTTTAACTTCTATGTCGGTGGGCTGGGATGACAACCACCCTGCCCATACAAATATGGACTAGTGATCATTTCCAGGATTTCATGGGAGATAATTCACTTAGCTCAAGACAAATATATTCCTTGAGATTATTTTATAATCTTAGGCTGGACTATTACCTGTAGATATTTGGTGTACAAGCATTTGGTTTTTGCCACCTTTTAATGTCACTTGTCTGATATCTTGTGGAACCTATTAACTTTTCAGGTGACAGAATCCGATGCTGTGAATGCAGTAGAGGTTGCTCTTAACCGATACTCTGCAGATATGACAACTCGAGCTATGTGTCTGGTTGCTCTTTTAAAGTTCTCCTCACGATTTCCGTCGACGTCGGAGTAAGATATCTTCCAACTTGAAATCCACAGTGGATTTTTTATGCTCTCACAGTTTCCTTACAAATAGCCTGATGCACATGCTTTGCACAGCTAAATTTTAATTGATCACCTCTAACAAAGAATTTCAGTGGAAAATGCCATTTGTACCTAGTTAAGGTTACAATGGTCAATCCTTGCTGAACGGCCATGGCCATGCGTTGCTTTGGAAATGCCTTTTGTGTTGTAATTCTGCAAAGTAGATAAATGATTGTTTCGTCATTTGAGTGTCCTCCTGGCTCCTGCTACCTCTTCATAATTCAGCGAAGCCGTCATGTCCCCATCACAGGCCACCTCAAACTCTACTGACCATTGTTCATGAGTTGGCCGTGAGAGGAGTGATGAGTAGTAGGTAGGTAGATATGGTATGGGGGTGGTCAAACTAACTTTGGAAATGGATAGCACTGTATCGGTCTGTAAGCAATCCATTACTCAGTAGCATAGCAGCCAGGAGGCAAGTATACATTGAGGGGGAGAGCGTATGCCTGGTTTATTCTAAGGCTTGAAGAGAGGAGGAAAATGGGGTGTAAGAGGAGCTACTGCATGCTTTCAATTATTCTCTTGAAAAATCAGTGAGAGAAGATGGGGTTTGGTATCCATTTAGTATTCAAGCCAAGCTTACATGCAATTTTGAGTGTGAGATGGGAGTGGTTTTTAAATGGAGGATTACTCACTGATTATGAGGATATCAGCCCTAAGTTCTTTAAGATGAGTCCATACCTTTAACTAAACTCTTGTGTTAGCAATACCAATAATGTTACCTTTTTGTAACAGCGAAGTACTTATCATATCATTTAACTGGTGTATGCTGTCTGATGATTCTTATATTACACTATTGGTTTGTGAAACAATGGTGTTACTACTGTAACAGGAGAATAAAACTAATAATTGGCCAGAATAAAGAGAATATTGTGCTTGAGCTGCAGCAAAGATCAATTGAATTCGGTTCCATAATACAAAGACATCAGTCTATCAGGTGTGTCACTGAACTTTCAATTTCTGCCTTTTCTACAAGATCTCTCTAATATTCTGGTCCCTGGAAAAATATTAATCCTGGAGATTCTGGTACAAATGCAGACCGTCTTTGCTTGAGCGTATGCCTGTATTGGACGAAGCTAGTTATCTACTGAAGCGGGCTACTATTACCCAAGCAACTGTTCCAGCAGATAAATTTGCTCCGTCAGTCACTCCTGGGGGCCTTAAGCTTCCAAATGGTGCAGCGAAACCTACCGCAGCTCCTTTGGTTGACTTGCTTGACTTGAGTTCTGATGGTGTGCCTGATACTACTGTTACTTCTACTACTACCCCACCTAATGATTTTCTACAAGACCTTTTGGGTATTGGTGGGACAAATTCGTCAGTGTCAGGTGTTTACTCTCATTTTGACCTCTTGATTACATGTAGTTTCCTACCTTAGATGCCACAACAATGTAAGCAGTTTATTACACAGTTTACTCTCCGTCCATCCTTCCCTACCTTCTCTCTATCCAGAATTCGGTGCAATTTTAATTCATTGCTTGATCAATAACTTTCTACTTAGCAATTTATCGATTTGGCCTAAAAGTTACTTTTGTTACTTTACTATAGGGTATGCATGAATATTTTGTATTGAACCTTTTTTGTATTATTTAGCTTTTCCACAAAAAGTCTATTGCATTTGTTTTTGCCTTTTCAGTATGCTCCACTGATGCTGTTGCGTATGAAATGCTTCATTTTTGTGCAATAGTTGATACATCTTTTTTTGTGGTTACCATAAATATCCTTACCTTAGCAATTCATAATTTTTTGTGATCAGGTGTACCTCCGTCTGCAAACACAGATATTCTGATGGATCTTCTTTCCATTGGGTCATCTCCATCACAGAATGGCCTGCCAGCACAAGGCTTTACTGGTCAAGGTAATAGGAACTTTATTGTAGAAATTATATATATTGGATTTATAGCCATTAATACATTGTATTACATGGATTGGCAGAGGCTCAAGCTGTTTCTGTTGTACCAGAAGTTATTGATCTGCTCGGTAGTGTGCCATCAAGCACATCTGCTTCCGGTTTGTTTCGTCTACTAGACCATATGAGTTGCCTATTTCTGTGTTCATAAGCATTAATGATCGTCTAACACTAATGCAGCAGAGATTAAACCCACAACTGTAGCACCCCAAGCTATGGATCTGCTCGATGGTTTGTCATCAAGTACATCAATTTCTGGTTAGTGTAGTTCTAGAAATATGCAAACAAAATCTAATATATTCTTACATTCTAAGCACCAAAACCTCTTTATTTGAGCAGGTCTTGAGAACGCAGCCCTTCCATCAATAACAGCTTTCCAGAGTGCAACCTTGAAGGTCACCTTCGATTTCAAGAAGCAGCCTGGAAATCAACGAGAGACTACAATCCACGCCACTTTTACAAATTTGACATCTAGTCCTTTCACAGATTTCATTTTTCAGGCTGCTGTTCCAAAGGTAACCGATACTTCGTATTTCCCAAGCCGGGGTATTTGTTTGATATATATGACGTGGCTTGCAACCATAACTTCTTGAGCTATGATCGTGCTCCAGCTCCATGATAATATCTGTGGCATATAACTTGGAATTTTTATGGACCCATGAACTATCGTTGAAGTGTCTGTTTGTACTTCCATGAGTTCATAGATCTTGGCATTTCCAGTTATTTTGTACTCTATAGATACCAAGAAAAAAAACATAAACACCTCGTGCCTTTTCATACTAGTTCAATTTATAGTTTTTACTTTTATTTTGTTGATTGACTTAAATTTGTAGTGAGGCTAAAATATTTGATTTAGACTGGTAATGTTTCTTATTCTCTGCAAAATAACGTCGCAGTTCATCCAACTGAAACTGGATCCAGCTAGTGGCAATACTGTTCCACCTAGTGGAAATGGTTCAGTCACACAAGGGCTCAATGTCACCAATAACCAACATGGGCAGGTATACAAAGATCTATTTTTTCCCCTTCATCTGTATTTTCTGTGTTGTCTTTTCATTCCATGCAATCATGCTTATCTAATCTGTCCTACTGAGTAGAAACCACTAGCAATGCGCATTCGGTTATCTTACAAAGTGAATGGCGAGGACAGATTGGAACAAGGCCAAATCAGCAATTTTCCGTCTGGACTGTAGTACCATGTTTGTGCATTGGATCATGTGTTGATGTTGGGAACTTGGGATAGGCCTCTCAATTTGGCATTTTGGGGGCAGATTGCGGATCACTTATCTCGTTTCCTTTTGATTCATGTGCCCCTTTTGTGGGGTGTAAGAGCAAATAGTTTCTTACGGCCATTCATTTTTTTCCAATATATATATTGTATAGTTAGCAGAAAAGTGATATCATAATCATGTATTTGTGGATGCCTGTTGTAATTCACGGTTGAGGATATAATCACAATAGGCTGATTTTAACTTTCACATGGTTCTTCAAGAAGAAAGAGTAGATCTATTCTATTCTCGAATACGCAATTGCTGAAGTCTTATTACTCGCAACAAAGCTTCCACATCCTTATCTGCATTTTGTTTTTGTGAGAAACAATCCTTGCAATTGTATACATTGCGAAGCCGGAGAAACAAGGATTCAATGGATGAGGGGCTGTTTGGATATAAAGTTTTTTTTTTATAAGTTTTTGAAGAATACCATAGTTTTAAAAAATACTATGGTTTTAGTAAACAAAGAGGTGTTTGGATACAACTAGTTTCACAGTTTTAGAGACTTCATTATCCTCAAAACCTCAGTTTTTTTTTGAAGTTTTAGAAACTCCGCCTTAGAGCTCTTTTTCCAAAACCGAGAAAACGGCACGCCGCACTTTTCTCTCGCACGCTCTTGGAAGCGGATTCCCTGAATTGCCGGTTTCAATTCAGGGTACTGCAGCACTAGCTACAGATTCTTACTGTTCATCAAATTATTTTTATTTTGTTATGACAAAAAAACTGTTCATACACAACCGTTCATTTTACTATAGCATTCAATCTCGTTCGGAGGCCTGTGGATGAGGGTAAATTCAGATACCGTAGCTCCTGTGAATTTACCCCTTCAATTCAGGGGACCCAATCCCGCACTCTCACCCTTACTATGACGCGCCGTATTTTATTCGCAGCAGCAACAAGTTTCTTCCTAGTTCACAGTACATCGAAGAAAAGGGATGGAGTAACTATTTTGCAAATCGAGGTCGTGATTGTGTACTGTGCTGATCATGTAGTTTCTACAATGCAAGCACTATGCAATATGTATTGTTTCTTTTTTTTTTCTGTTATTTAAGCACTATGATCTTCATTTTACACATTTCAGCGAAAACAAAATCTATCACCGTGAAATCAGTCTGCACCTGCATGCGCGCAGTGCTGTACTAGTAACCATGCATGTCAACGTCATTATGTGGAAATACTAAAAAAAATACTCTAATACCCAAACATCTCACGGTTTATCTCAAAACTGTAAAAAACTTCAGTTTATAAATACTAGAGTATTGACTCACTTCAAGTTTTAAAACCATAGTTTCTGAATACTTCGGTTTTTGAAAACAACAACATCCAAACAGGGCCTGAATGACATGCGTTTATAAACTACAAATAGGAAGGGAACGCGCCATAAAAACCTAAATCTGGTGCCGCGTGCGCACAGCAGCAGGAGGCCGGCGGCAACCTCCGTCGTAGCCACCTCCCGGAGTGACGGAGTCCGCTCCAAGTGGGCCAAGAAGTCCAAGCTCGAGCACCTCGCCGTGAACACCATTGGACTTGCAAGACAGCGACCCCAAAGCTTGGCGTGGTCCTCGGTCCTGCAAGTGCAAGGCAAGAATAGCATGCATTCGTACCAACCGCTCGACGATAGTCTGTCCATGGAGGGGCCGTTCATCATTTTTTTCCCTTGATTTTTTGGATCACTTCTTGAATTTTATACTTTCTCAGATGGGCACTCTTGAAGAAAATTTCTGAATCTCAAGGCTAAAATTTGAAATAAAAAAAGATTAACATTAACAGCACGAGAGAGTTTGAAACTGTAAAATCTCAAGGCCTGAAAGCTTGAAAGCTTCAGGTGGGAACGAGCTATAAAAAATCTCAACACCTGAAAGTTTCAGATCTCAGATCAGTCTGCGCTTTGTGTCAAATGAAAGAAAACATCAACAGCATGAGATAGTTTGAAACTAAACAAAAAGGGGCCATTGCGTTTCAACCATAGATTTTATGTCTAGTTGTGATTCAACTATCATTTTTCGAAAGCTGACCTCAATTGAATCATAAGTCCGCTAAATGACTCTAAATTTGAATTATTATATAAATACAGAAATACATTAAAATTAACAAAATTATGATACAATCACAAAGCGCAAATTTATCTTTTCACACCAAAAATTAACACCGTTAGAGGCACTTAACAGACGTGTGGTACAACTGCAGTTAACTTTCAAAAAATTATAGCTGAATCACAAAATCTTAAAATTAACGGCTAAATCACAATTAAACTTCAAAACTATGACTGAAACACCGTTGTCCCAAACAAAAAGGGTAGAAGGATGAAACAGACAACTAAATATTTATAAAAAAGCAACCGAATATATATTAAAAAAAACTATGCTCCTCAGATGTCTCTTCATATCCACAAGTGTGCAGCATCTCAAAGGAGCTGCTTTCAGGAATTGGAACGATATAGGATGTGAATTCATTCATCACTGGAGCATCCAACCTTAAGGTAGCTGATTCGTTTCGGTGCAAAGAGGAAACTGGCAAACATATCTCTCTGAGTGCAAATCATTTCCAGAAAGGAAAGGAAAGAGAAAAAAAATTAAGATCCTCATAGTCTCTTCATCTCCACACAATACGCAGCGCCTCTGAAAGGAGCTGCTTTCAGGAATTGGAACGATTTAGGAGCTGAAATTCAATAATCACTGGAGCAATCAAAGCACAACGAAACGGATTCAATACAATACGCAGTGTGCCTGTAATTTGCATTATATTTCGGCCAAAGTCTAATAAAAATCCCTCGAATTGTTAACACACTACTCTAACATACGATCCCAGTATCCAACTCGTCATGCTATTTTGCCCGTGCCCACTTGTTCATACAGAACGAAAATGTCTAAGAAGCAGCCGATCGACTAGGCGGAACAATGCAGCATAGCCATCTGCTTAACTAACGAATCACTGATACGGTAAACGTAACGGCAACGAAGGCGTCCTGGTTCAAGTCGGGAGCTAGGGTTTGGGCACACAGGAGGGGTAGTTACCGCCGACGAGACGCCGCTCCGATAGGGGTTGCCTCCGGAAAGGGAGCCGCGGCCGCCCGCCCGCTCCATCTTCCAGCAGCTGGCGCGCCATCTAGCTTCCTGGCCGCCCGCCGCGCCGCCGCCGCCAAAGATCGACCGGGGGGGGAGCCCTCAAATCAGGGCAAGAAACGGGTCCAGAGAAGGTTTTTTTTTTTTTTTACAATTTAAGAATCGTTTTGTGATAAATAGGACACATGGGACTTATACAGTTGAAGCCCAATTACGGTAGGCTGTACTGTGATAAATAGGCTTTCGAGGCCCGTATCCATACGGTGGGCTGTACTGTTGGAGATTGGTTCTGGGCCTCGCTAGCCCATGAGGCGCTCGAGCTGACAAGTCGTCGTACTGTCCGCGTTGACCATTGCGATCGTTGAAGCGGGCCTGTTCGCCGGATTGCACTCCACCGATAATGACCTTCCCCTGAGGTAGGAGGACTTGACCTTTATTCCTTGGTCAGCACGCTCCCCTTGTTTACTTGTTCCAGATCTCCTTCCTATTCTTCAGCACTTGTCTACGTATTTCCGTAATCGTTAGACCACAACCGTCTCATTATTACGTGTAGAGAGTGAGAGAGAGAGAGAGACAGAGAGGGAGATAGAGAGAGAGAGAAACCTTCAAGGCTAAGTTATTTAAAATTGGGAAGTAGGGCACAACCGTGTGGCATTCGATCGAGAGTGACAGTTCCTGACTTCGTCGTGGCGTCATGAGTCATCCACCACAGTTCGTTGGTTCAGGCACGGGCCCGACCACCGCTATAGTAAGGGCCACGAGTAGTTGAGAGGGCCACGCGCGTCCCCTCGCATATTGTCCAAGCAGCTCGGACCTTCCTCTCTCCGCTCGCCACTTGCGTACTAGTTACGTACCCGCGTGGGAAGCCGAGCTCATCAGCGAACCCTGGAAGCAGTCGATGGGCGACGGCCGCGCCGGCGCCGGCGGCGAGAGGACGGAGGCGATCATGCGCGAGATCGCGGCGCTGCGCGCGGAGCGCAACGAGCTGGACAGGCGCATCGGATTCTTCGAGTCCCAGCTCCGCGTCGCAGGTGACACTGCGCCGCCGAACGCGCATCCTCCGAGTCATGTGTCCGCGAAGATGGACGCCGTGGGCTTCCACGCCGGCGTCTGTGGCCTCAGCCCCGACATGATCCGCCGGTACGGCGGCCACCTCCTCCTCCCCGAGTTCGGCGTCCAAGGTTGGTGACCATCAGATTTACCAAATTGCTAGCCTCTCCATGCATGCATGGCTTCATAGCTATGGCCGGATCGATCTTAGCACGTGAATATAGTACGTGATTTTACTGATCGAGCAACATGCTTCATGAGCGAGACTACAGGGCAACGGAAGCTGTCCCGGTCATCGGTTCTGGTGGTCGGCGCCGGAGGGCTGGGCTCGGCCGTGGCGACGTATCTAGCTGCCTGTGGCGTTGGTAAGCTTCCCATGTCTGAAACTTCAATTCGCGTCGATTGCTCCTACTCGTGTCAAAGTGTGTCCCAAGTGTTCGATCACAAAGTGTCGTGACTCAGTTTTGCTGATTCTGCTCTTGATCTTGTTTCGTTAGGTTCCTTGGGCATTGTTGATGGAGACGACGTTGAACTTGGCGACCTCCATCGGCAGGTGCATGCTAAGGCTTTGTTAATTGTTTGCCATTCGCTTCATCTTTTCTTCTTGGAAATTTTTTTTTGGATTATGGAACAAAGACTCGTAACAAAAGAAGTAAACAATCCAAAACAGCTAAAAACAATTAAACTTAGCAAACACATCCATGATCATCGTTTTCTGAAGACAACAACCTAGTTTCAGATTATCTTTTTCTTCTTAATTACTCAATGAGTATGTAGCAAGAACTATTATCTTATTCAATGAGTTGCATGAAAAATCACCTGTAAATAAGATTCAGGGTTAGTAGAATAAACTGTAAGAATATTCCTTCTTGAACGGTTCATAACTTCGTATATGTCGTTAATTGTCATTTCTACACCAGGTACAACCTCCATGCGATTAACTAGCTCAGCCACTCAGGTGCTAACACCTTAATTAAGGGTAACCTAGCTCAGTTGACTAGCACAGTTCCGCACCTTAAATGAGTCAGTTATTGACTCTTAATTTCATCAGCCATTTGACTTTCAACTGAGACTATAATGTACTTTTGCACTTCCTTTTTTTTTTTTAATGGCCGTTGACAGTGCTCATGCAGTGCATCCAATAAGCAATGACCAGCCAGTTTCCTCGTGGAACTTTTCCAGGAGAGTACTATCCTTCTGGTGCTCTATTATTCATGCTAAGATCCTTCCCCTAAACCCCTTTTCAGACCATGCATGTGGAAGCGTACGTTGGACGACCAAAGGTGAAGTCAGCAGCAGCCGCTTGCCGAGGGTAAGACATTGTTACTCAGAAAGACAGTCAACCATACATGTTGAAGACTATTTTTAAATTATTTGATGTGTCTATCATTTATCCCATTTATGTTGTGCCCATTAAATCGATATATATGTTTCTTTGAACCAGGATTAACTCCTCTGTCAAGGTGTTCGAATACCATTTCAATCTGAAGCCAAAAAATGCTCTGGATGTTGCGAGACAGTATCCTTCAAAACGTAGAAGCAGGCGTTAATTCATTAATCGTTTAATCTATTGGTTAGAGCTTGTTTTCGTTACTACTGAAACAATCACAGATATGACATAGTAGTTGATGCAACGGACAGCCTTTCTAGCCGATACATGCTCAGTGACTGTTGCGTCCTTCTGAACAAGGTAAGAAATTCATCTGCTTGTGATGATAAACTTACTTATTTTTTGAACTGTGTCTCAATGATGGAGTCCTGATTTATATGTTGCCATTTTACTTACTCATCAGCCTCTCATATCTGGTTCAGCGTTCGGTTTCGAAGGACAGGTAATGTTGCCTGTTGCAAAATAGCTCGAACTTCACCTCGAGAGTTCCTTGATTCCTAGTAACTTCGGTGACACTCTTCAGATTTTGTTTGCAGCTCTCTGTTCATAACCACAATGGAAGTCCGTGCTACCGGTGTCTATTTCCAAACCCCTCAACATCAGCAGGGTGCCAGAGCGGTTCTGAATCTGATAACGGCATTCTTGGAGTTGGTAATTACTAGCTAACTTCTCTCACACCAAGTGCAAATCGTGCTTGGAATTATTTGAGGATCTAATGAAAAAGCTCCAGTATTTATAGTTAAGCATACCTTGAGTCGTCTCAAGTTCTTTTTTGATAAATCATTCCATATATAGGCTTTATACATGATCCGATGTCTTCGTCTTGTTGGCCAGTTCCAGGAGTGATTGGCTGCCTGCAAGCTCTTGAAGCTGTAAAGGTTGCAACTGGTGTTGGCGAGCCCCTTTGTGGAAGATTGCTTCGATTCGATGCACTGTCCTCCCGTTTTAAAACTGTAAGTCCCTTCATTTCGACGTGCACTGCCTCTGATGGTAATTTGCTAGAGAAATCTTTCATTAAATTTCATCCGTTTCACTCACAGAAAAGCTCATAAAACTCTTCTGCAACTTTTTACAGGTCAAGATCCATCGAAAATCAACGACATGCGAAGTTTGCGGAGAAAATCCTGTCTTCAACGAACACGTTTTTACGAATTTCGATTACGTTAGCTTCACACAGCCGCCGGTGGCGGCGAGCCTGAGCCCGCCGCTCCCAGAGACGGCCCGGGTGACCTGCCGAGAGTACAAGCAACTGCGGGACAGCGGCAAGCCGCACCTGCTGCTGGACGTGCGGCCGGCGCACCACTTCCAGATCGCCTCCATCCCCAGCTCGCTGAACATCCCGCTTGACGAGCTGGAGGAGAAGCTGCCCCGGCTCCGGGGCGCCCTGAACGAGGTGGCGGGGTCGCTGCGCCGCGAGCAGAGCCCGCTGTACTTCATCTCCCGGCGAGGCGACGACTCCCAGGTCGCCGTCCGCATGCTCCGGGAGAACGGGTTCCTTTACGCCAGCGATGTGATCGGCGGACTCGAGGCGTGGGCGCGCGAAGCTGATCCCGGGTTCCCGGCGTACTGGTGAAAACCGAAGAAATGTAATCTCTCTCAACGTATTGACGATTTTAGTACAGAAAAAAGGACTTGAGCTATATGTTCTTCCAACTTCCAACCAAAAGGACATCCATGGCGACGTTGCCTCCATCATTCTTGCTCGCCGCATGGCTGTATGTTCTTCCAACTTCCAACCAAAAGGATTTCAAAAAAAAAAAAAACTTCCAACGAAAAGTGTCGACCATATGAACATGCACACGAGACTGACAGGCGGGGCCCAGTTATGTCTGTTTCATCTATCGTCTCTCCTCCTCCCGTAGCCGCAACTCGCGCGCCGACGCGGACGAGAAGGCGCCCGCGCTAATAGTTTCCGGAAGGCGGCGAGCTTGCTAATGGCACTGGCGCTGTCCACGCTGCCGCTCGCGCGCTCTAATCCTTCCCCGTCCTTCCGCGCCCCCTCCGCGTTTCCTCCTTGTAGGGTCCACTTCGGCGCCGCCGGTAGGAGCGGCGTCCTCCGGATCGCGTGTGATGCGCCGCGGCATCGCGGGTGGGCGCCGCCTCCGAGGCGGCGCCGTGGAGGGAGTCTGGTCGTCTGGGCGTCGGCCGACTACTACGCCACGTTGGGCGTGCCGCGCTCCGCGAGTAACAAGGACATCAAGGCTGCCTACCGTAAGCTTGCGCGGCAGGTAATCGACGTTTGCCCCCTCTCACCCAAATATTAAGCTGTCATGGAAAAAAAATCAAATCATGCAGTTTATGCGGAACATGATGTACTCCCGCCCTATGTTGTTAAAAAATGGTAATGACATCTTTCCCATTTTCTATTTTGCTTTTAGTATCATCCTGATGTCAATAAGGAGCCTGGAGCAACTGAAAAGTTCAAAGAGATAAGTGCAGCATATGAGGTATGTCGCTCATTGTTGTACTTTTCTTAATTCTTTCACCTACTGTTCTGATTGACTTGATGATATGCTTTGGGCTTAGAGATAATGTAGCGGAGGGCCCTTGTAGAAACAGGAGATAAGAGATCCTAACATGCCTTGATGATTTTTATCCATAACTGACTGCCTTTGTTTTGCCATTGATAACAATGGTGCATGATTTATCAACTTACAAAGTTACATGCTTTTGCTGTGAATTTGTGATGCTATTATCCAAAATGAAAAATTCCCATGCTTATGCAATATTAGTTAGGTAGTCCCTCCGTCCCATTTTATAAGTTGTTTTGGATCCGAGCACGGGAATTAAGAAAAGTGGAAAATGTGGGATGTTCTAAAAACGAGGAGAGAGATAGAGTGAAGATGTATCAGAAATAGAAAATGTTGTCTCGGGAAATGAGAACGACTTATAATTTAAGAAAACTTGAAGAGCCCAGAGTGACTTATAATTTGGGAAGGAGGGAGTAGTTGGGATCTACTTCTTTTTTATTGGGTTTTGGCTCTCTTGTTCAATTGATATTACACAGAATCAATTGACTGATTCTGGTTCTATGTTGTCTTTCATCGCCATTTTGGGAGTACTGAGCTTTATTGTATTCAGGTGCTGTCAGATGAAAAGAAGAGATCGATGTATGACCAATATGGTGAAGCTGGAATTAAGAGTGGGGTTGGAGGACAGGGTGGAGCTTACACAGTACTTTCTTAACATTTTTTTATGTAACTATATGGTCAATTATAAGGATTCAAAAATGTTATTAATTGCTGTCCATCTGTTCTCTTAAACAAGCCTTCTTAGTTCTTTCCGTGTTCATTTTGTCCACACAGACGAATCCATTTGATTTGTTTGAAACATTCTTTGGATCAAGCATGGGTGGCTTTTCAGGCATGGACCAGGGTACATTCAGGACACGCAGGCGGAGCACTACTGTTCAAGGTGAAGACATCAGGTTTGTTGTAACTTGCAAGACATTGAAGTGGGATGACTAAACAGTTCTAGATGGCCGACTAGACCGGTCTAAACAGTAGGCAGAGGGTGCCCGTTTTGTCCTAAAAGGCCATTTAAACTGTCCTTTTTAGCTTGATTAGATGGTTTTAAGTGGCCGTTTAAACTGAAAAAATGGTAATAATGGGTCCCCGGCTGTCTACCGTTTACCGTTTAGGATTCCACTGCAATTTTTTGGCTCTGAACAACATGTTTCTGGGAAAACAAAAGTTTTATTCTGTATTTCATTAAAATCTGGTAACCGGGTGGGACGCAGTCAGTCCTGCAGCTGGTTCTAACCTTCCTTGGTTCCATTGTCTGTGCTCTCCCTTGCCTTTCGCATCTTTAGCTTGGTTACTTTGTCTTTGTTCTCCCCAAACTGAAATTGCCAGCTCTACAGAATAGTTTAATTTTTAAACTGACATGAACTTATTCTACCAGATATGATGTGATTCTGGGGTTCACAGAGGCGATATTTGGAACGGAGAAAGATATTATTTTATCTCATTTGGAAACATGTGATACATGTGGTGGTTCTGGATCGAAGGCTGGCTCCAAGATGAGAATATGTTCCACATGTGGTGGGCGGGGGCAAGTAATGCGAACTGAGCAAACGCCATTTGGGCTCTTCTCCCAGGTGATAATGGAGCATTACTTTGACGAGTATATTTGAAAATGTGTTCTAGATATTTACAGTACATATTAGGTGGCAGCAGTTTGGATAAAATGAAGGAAAGTTGTGACGAGTCATGAACCAAAGTAAAGATTCTATAAAATGAAGGACCATAAATGAGATATCATGGAAGAGGAACAATTCTTCAAGATGCACTCTAATGTCTACAATTTCTTCGTTTCCTTAAAAATTATTATTATTATTTTGAAATTTTAGAATATTGTGTATTACACCTTGCTATCATGAGGACTAAGCAAGAACAGGGGCTGAAGCTTATTAGCTTAACAATTAAACCAAATAGATTAGCACCAACACAGGTTTCATTGTCCTCTTTGTTATTTTATTAGTATAACAGAATATTTATTATATTTTCTTCATGCGTTTAAAAATGACTTTTTGATCTGGTCATCTAGGCATCCTTTTGCCTGAACTGTTTGTCTTTACTGTACATTTTTTATTGAAATGTTTCACATTCATTTGTGGTACAGGATAGCATTAACATGTAAATTATGCGTACTGAAGATTTCATTTCAGTTAAATTGCAGAAATTAAACCATAAATGCCTTTGGATTTCCTGTATTTCCATGCAATAATTTCAGTTCTGTTACATATATTTTGACATTAGTAATTATTACACTAGACTAGGGCTTCCTATTTTGTAGGTTTCAATTTGCCCAACTTGTTCCGGAGAGGGTGAAATCATTTCAGAGTATTGCAGGAAATGTTCTGGTGAGGGACGTGTTCGTATCAGGAAGGAGATCAAAGTAAAAATTCCCCCAGGAGTTAGTAAAGGTAGTACCCTTCGTGTACGTGGGGAAGGTGATGCAGGACCAAAAGGGTAAGTAGAGCACAAACAGATCCTGCTTACCTTCGTACTGAAACATTTTGAAATACTGTATCTTTGTATTATGCTGCCGGTTTGTCATGCTTAGGCTTACATGCCTTGCACAACTCTGGATTCTGTTGTGAACATGGTAAATGACATGAAGCATCGATGTTTAATTAGTGGCAATTGAGAACTTGCCAATGTCACATCGCAGTAAGGTTTTTGTTGTATTAGGAGTATGAATCAATACATAATAATCTGGCATTGTGTGAATTAATGCACTTCTGAAGAAATTTTAAGAATAAAGGAAGATATGCTAAGTGCAGTTTAGAGATACTTCAGAAAATATGTGCAGAATCCGCTGTGTCTGCATATTCAACTTATATTGTTCAAATTCCTCATTTTTATCTTTCTATATCTCTCTTTCATTGAATCCAAATAAACCCTTTCATCTTTTGGAAAACAGAGGGCCTCCTGGTGATCTTTATGTTTGCCTTGATATAGAGGAGCCATCAGATATTAAAAGGGATGGTATAAACTTGTATTCCACTATTTCAATAAGCTACATTGAAGCTATTCTGGGCACTGTTAAACAGGTACTTTGTTTTACATGACAAACAATTGTTGTCCTTAGTATCACAGGTCACCGTCTTCTTCAGGAAGCAATTTTCCCCCATGGAACTAACAGATCTGTTGATTTTTTTTCCCATGGAACTAACAGAAGCTATCCTTGAAATGATTGTTTTTATATGTTTGCATGCAGGTCAGAACCGTTGATGGAACTAGTGAGCTTCGAATACCTCCAGGCACGCAACCTGGTGATGTAATAATCTTAGCAAAGCAAGGTGTTCCATCATTGAATAAACCATCTATACGTGGTGATCATCTATTCACTGTTAAGGTCACTATACCCAAGCGTATAAGGTGAAAATATGTTTTCTGATTTGAACCAACCTTTTTAAACCTTACAGCTAACTGAGCTACACAAACACGCATCCATTATCTCCATGAATTACTAAGATTATTATTTGTTCCAGTGGGCGTGAAAGGGAATTACTTGAGGAACTTGCATCTTTGAGAGGTGGTGGTTTTGCTCGTGCAGCCCCCAAGCCAAACCCCAACAAACCAAAACGTAAACATACTCCACTCTCTCTGCCCTCCTCCCCACAGCGAATAATTTATTTTTATTTCGGATTCTGACTATCGGAAGTTCAGTTGTTTTATTGTTACTGATGAGCAAATGGTGAAATTTCTCTGAAACTAGACTAAAGACTTGCATATGTCATCTTTGTTGCAGCCATGCACCAAGATAAAGAAATCGACTCAAGTCAAGAAACTAATGATGAACCTAATGAAGGAGAGGGTGACTGGTTGAAAAAACTTACAGATTTTGCAGGGTAACTTTTTAAACTTGATTTCTGCACAATTTCATTGCTGACATATTGTGCTTCAGTTGCTAGGATATTGTATTTCTTAAAAGCCTTTGTGATGCATCTCCGATTTTCATTCCTAATATTTTTGTTAATGTTTTTTTCATTACATGAATATATTGCCCTTGCAGTTTTCTCTTGTGGTATAAAAATTACTTAACTATCCTCTTTTCTGCACTAATTTCAATAATATTACTGACTGATATATATGTCATCAGACGTGTTTGGATTATTTCCAGTATTTTAACCTAGTTCCTTGTTGAATTCTTTCAGGTCCATTGCCAGTGGTGCTGCGAAATGGCTGAAGGACAACCTTTAGAATGTAGATATTTGTTGCAGGATACTCTTTATTCAATTAACATCGTGCAGCAGTCAAATATGCAATTCTTCAATTTATTGAGGACCCCACCTGATGTTAATATCCATTTTGTTGGAGAGGCTCAAGAGTCGAGATTTACCGGATGTGGAGTGGGAGCGGAGAGACAGACTAGTCCACTAATCTAGTTGTCCCGAGATATATTTTCATCCTTGTAAAGCAAGTTTTTTCCTGCTATGTAGTTGCAGCTGCTACAAATTTCCAAGTCCATTTAGTAGCCTGAAGTTGCAGGGTGGTGATATCAAACCCAGAGAATGCGTTGCATTTTGTATGTATATATATATTTTTCATGCAATAGAGGATCACTGAATTTCGGGTTCAAAATAAGGCCCCATTTGGAATGAAGAAATTTTTTTAATTTCTGCGTTTTTTTTTTAAAATTTTTGTAAAATTTCTGCGTTCTAAACGGGGTCTAAACAGGCAGACATTCATTTTCTGTCTCTCTTCAAAATAATGCTCGACTACAGTATTTAACTTTTCAAATTATCAAGATGCCGTTAAACTCTAACAAGAAGTTTCAGTAATCCAAATCATGGACAGGGTGGGTGTCCTCCCAATCAATCCTCTTTTGAGCTCGCTTTGAGCAAAAGCAAGACAGCAGCTACAACGGGCAGGGACACCATCAGCAGAGCTTGCACGATGTTTGGCCTCGTGATACCGGGGAGCAGGACGCTTCCGTATTTTATAGCCGCGGCGCCACCGATGGATCCGAGCGCCAGAGTCAATAGGTAGCTGGAATCATCCTGTGGATACACACGAAGAAGAATTAGTCAAAACCCGTTGCTTGAGAGCACACTAACATTCATTCAAAAGCTGCTGAATGTATTGAAAGGACGGTACACAAGACGAATTGCAGGAACAGATGGTCTCGAGCACAACCCAAAGTTGGCGTGGAATGCGAATTTGCGCTGAATTATTATGAGAATTGAGAAGACACAGTTCATCATAGTATGCGTTTGCTGAATGGGCTGTCACAGGTAACCATTGCGAGTGCGAGAGATGACGAATGGCGCAAAGGCTGCCAGCGAAAGACAAGCATACGAGCCGTTCGGAGGCAGTCTCTAAATGTCAAAGCTGAAGAGACGGTAACGAGATTGGGGGAAGGATGCGCTGACCTTCAGGATTCCCCCCGCCCCCGCGCCGGTGTCGGTCTCGGCGGGGTCGCGCCGGGAGGTACGTGCAGCGGCCGCGCGGTGGCTGCGCCGGCAGCTCACGCGGAAGAAGCTGCTGCGGAGCGGCGCCAAGCGGGAGCTGGGCGCCAGGACGGCGACCGCGCAGGCAAAAGCCACCGCCATCGAGGGAAGGCTGATGGCCGACGAGACAGAGCTGCCTCAACTAGGGAACAGCAAGCAACAAGGGCTCGATAGGGTACACCGTTTTATGTTATCCAGAACAGAGCAGCGGTCGCCCTTGTCGCAGGACAACCAGCGAGCACCAACAGCAAGAAGGCCTTAGTGCGCTTTCATGAGTCACTCGCAATTGGAATCATATGGAGAAAAAATAGAATAAATTATTACACAATCTCAGGATAACAACCATCTATGCATCCTCATAGACATTCTACAAAACTGATGATTTATCAAAGCACTGACAAAACTGCTGGACTGCAGTAAAACTACTGGAACGGCACTATGTAGTGTACAAAGGAACCGCGTTCATTTGACTCTTACAAAACCTTCTCTTTTTGCTGCCTCTAATGAACTACCTGTAAACTAAACAACGAGCATAATAAGCATGGCCTGTAATCGGCACCAGCAGAATCAGATTTAGAAGTAGGTTTTCCGCTTCCTCCCTGTGTACTTGGTGTCCACGGGTACATCATGTCCTTTCCTTCTCATCTGCTCTTTTTTCCTCAAAAGCCATTCCTTACCTTTGCCATTCTTTTTAGTTTTCTGCTTCTTCTTTGGCCTATTTCTTTCATATATGCCAACCTGCATCAACATAACGATTTCATTTGATGCAGTTAGACCTTAGAACACAACGGAATGATAAATTCATAGAACAATCATACATAATTTTTTCATATAGGTCCACATAATCGAGAAGTTAAGATGGTTCCTGATCAAGTATAGGCACATAACTACAACATAAACAGCAATAATAGTATATATATCAACTAAATCACCGGGAACTTCGAGGTAAAAGCTAATTATAATTTTTTTAAGGACTAAAAAAAACTATGTTTAACTTCTCCTATGCACAGGTGACTTACAACTGTTAGCTTATGAGATAAATAATTACAGTGACAGATTCATACTCAGGGTTAACTGGATTACTTCAATGTAAGGTTCACTTGTAAACATGACATGCTGATTCTGGTATGGAAATGGGTTCAATGTAAAGCTACCAATGAAGCGAAAGACAAAGAAAAAAATGAAATATCACCAAAATAGTAAAATATATCCATGAAATATGAAGAATAAATTCATTCTTGAGTGTTCACTTACAGTTCGGTCACCATCTTCACCACTGCTATCACCATCGTCGTCACTACACATCTCACCATCTTCACCTTTACCCTTAGGAAGTGATGTATGCAGAGAAGGTGCTCCACAAGTGAGGACAAGGTATGACTTCTTTGCTTTTGAACTGCCAGAAGAAAGGAATGTCTGTAATTATATGAAACTGAAATTGTACGACTTTCCATGCTATGAAGCAATTGAGTCATTACCTATGAGGCCAGTCAACGACCACTCCACCAGCAAAACCAGCACGCATGGCATAAGTTACAATCATTTCGCTCTGTTTCACATTATCAGCATAAAACTGTAGAACAGCTCGTGCTCCCCTTGCTAGACATCTATACAACGATCCAAAGAAAGCCCTGAAAAATATGCAGATTTAGATTAAATAATTTAATTTCTTGCAGATAAGCAGGACAAAAGTTACAAATCACTCAAGATACATACTTTAACCGCAATCTCGGGTCATGAGAAGACTTGTCAGCATTGCATAACCACTATCCATGAACAAAACAAAAGGCAGGGTTGTGACGTACTCCCTCTGGTTTTAAATTATTGACACTGTTGACTTTTAACGTCAACTTTGACCATTCGTCTTATTCAAAAAATTTGTTTCATTGTGTAAATTTATTAGTCGTGATTTAAATTTCACTAATCATAAATTAAATAATAATAAAAATTTTACACATTTGAACAAATTTTTTGAATAAGACGAATGGTCAAAGTTGATGTTAGAAGTCAACGGTGCCAATAATTTAAAACCGGAGGGAGTAAGTAAATAAAGAATTAAGAACGAGATAAATACATGGCTGTAGAACAGAACACCTGAAGATTACCTGAACTGCTGAAATACTGATTGCGCCATCAATAACTCCTGGGCGTAAACCTAAGCCCTGGAACATGAAGTAAATCAGCAATGCTCTCTATTCTACTTTTCACTCCAAAAGTTTGATTTTTGAAGATCCTTTCAAACCTAGTGTGTGATCTGGATTAACTTTGTGAACTACCATGTCAGTAGCTCAAGTGGCACGCATTGTTTCAACCACTTGTCTCATATAACTGAACTCTATTATTAGGAATGCAAAGCACATAACATATGCAGCAAAAAAAAATCTTAGCATTCCAGCACATTATACCTGGCCCATATCTGCAAGTAGAAGGTCGCCTTCTGCTTCACGCTCCAAAGCAACATCTGTTCAAAACATTGAAGCTCTATGAAAAGGCAGCAGGTAACATTGAAGCTCTATGAAAAACACTTTGTAATCATTATCAAACAAGCTTAAGGAACAGAGGCAGTTCCTCACCGAGCATAGATTGTGAAATATCATAGCCAATCCAATGATGACCATGCTCCGTCAATGTCTCACCACTGAGTCCAGAACCGCATCCTGTCAATCATATCACACAACTACCGACATAAGGAGGTTTCAAATGCAATCACATATGCACAACCGTTCCACTATCAGATTAGTGTTGAATTTCTCTATCATGCGCCGACCGCAAGTGAAGAATTCTCAAACAGGCTCTTAACTCCATTTTTTTGCCAAAGCAACAATTTTTAGCGTTATATCCTAGAGGAGATGTTCATAAGCGCTGAGCTCAGAGGGCAATCTGACCAATGTCAAGCAGCAGCTTGGGGACGCCATCGTTAGGGAGAGCGAGCAACTCCAGCGCCCTCTCCGAAATCCTCGCCTGAAAAAGGTACCGTACGATTCGTAGAATTAGCGTCGCGAAAACGGGCAAGCTGAAATCGAACAAGTAGGCGCTCCCTTCGCTCACCTGGATTTCGATGATACGGGAGGAGGTGGTGTACTTGCGGGCCTCCGCCTCGTTGTAGAAGACGTCCGGCGGCGCCTGAATCTCTGGCCGAGGCATTATCTATCCCTCTCCCTCTCCCTCTCTCTCTCTCTCTCTCTCTCTCTCTCTCTGCACTCCCCCTCTCCTCGGTTTTCTCTCTCCGTGCAACCGCCGCCGCGGTTTGCTCGCGCGCCGCCGCAATGCTGATGTAATCCCCTCGAGGGCTCTCGCTTGCGGAAGAGGTTCCCACGCACGACGTTTTGGTGGGCTTTAACGGGCCTTTTCCTCGCGGAGTACGCCGAAACAACATGGGCCCAAAACTATAGCCGAACTACTAAACTGGCCCAGTACGCTTCGCGGAGTAGCATGGCACGAGTACGGGACCGCCGATTGCTCTCGGTTTTAAGCCCGATTTTTTGCATCCCTGCCGCAATTAGAATGTTGCATGGGGATTAGGGGCAAGCCAACCAGAATCCAGAATTGCTTGGAAACCAAGCGAGATCAGGAAGCAGATGGGAAAATGGCGGAGGTAGTCAGACGGCCAGACGGGTGCTCCCCGGCGGCGCGCAGGCCACCGTCTGATCCGCGCTGCCCCGCGCGTCGGAGAGAATCGCGGCCCTCCGTCTCCGTCGCCGCGCGGCTTCCCGAGGGCAGCGTTCTGTTTCCGCCACCGCATCCGCATGGGCCTCCGCTCGGGAGGTGTGCGCGCGAAGAAACCTCGGATTGGGGTACCAAGGTACAAGCACGTTCCCACGCTCGTTTATTTAATGCCCCCACCACCCCCACCCCCCCCCCCCCCCCCAAACAACAAAAGCAAAATCTGTACAGAAATGCTTTTCATTTTTTTTCTCTCTCAAATGTTTGGATAATACAAGAATTTACAGAAATTAAGATAAAATTTTGTAATGGACGATGGACGGCGGGGATTGCTATCCGGGGTTTTGGCCAACTGTGTTGTTTTTCTAGGAGTCGCTATTTTTGACTATCTGGGTGCATATATTTTGCTTTATGACTCTAGCTGATTTTTCCCCTTCAGCGTGGGTACGGGTACGACTGCACGAAGCACAGCCTATATAGTTTTGCCCATGTGGGTAGAGATAAAATAATTAGGGTATGATAATCTTTATAATTTTTTTGTTATTTTTTGTCTTGGGACACTAGAATCACTTATTAGTACTGTACATTTTAGGACGTCGAGACTACCACGAACGGATGCAAACTCCATAAAATTTAGCCAATCAAATCAAACAGAATCAGCAGAACCTCTTTCTCTTGCGGTTATTCAAATGCATGGACACATCAGCACCGAACTGTGGCCACTTGTTCGCTGATCGGCTTGTGGCTAAACCAGATACGCCATCGTCTTAACCACACGTTGCAAGTTGCATATCTGCACACTTCCGGACCGCACAAACAAATCAAATTGGCTTACAACATGCGAGAATGATAAGCAAGTGTAATAGCACCAGCGTAATCATGTGCATCATACTTCATCCACCTAACGCAAGTAGGAGTAGCAGCTAGTGTCACAGTGCAGATGCGTTGTCCACTTGATCTTCTGAATGACACCTGGGTTACCCTAAGCTGTATGGATTGCAAGGCTAATTTTTCTTAATCAATTTGTCAGTCGTAGGCGCGTTACTTGTTACTTATTTCAAAAGCAGCAGCAAAAGTTTACTGGCGTGGCAAGAGATGTTGGTGGAAAGAGACCGTCAAATTGAAAGGGTTTATATATCTGAGAGTTCGGCGTCAGGATGGTGGCTTCTCTATATCCTGATCAGATCATCTCATCTCCATTGGGATTGGGGTCCTTAGCCACCAATCCCATGCGGCCATGTCGCACTTGGGTTGGGTTCCATTCCGTTCCTCTTCTCTGACCTCTCACCTCCTCTGGGCCCTATAAATAAGCACCCGTCATCTCCTTTCCTCTACCCGAAATATCTCATCTCTCATCTTGAGTTCCTCCTATAGATCGACATGCATGCGTGTTTCTTTCACCCTGCTCATCCCCACTTTCTTTCTCTTTCGGTTTTTCTTCATGTTCTTTTCAGATCTGAACTTGGGCTATCGAAGTGTCTCATTGCATGTGTCTGGTGCCGTGGATCTGCAAGATATATGTATAGACCGATGGCCCTCTTTGTGATCTTCCACAGCTTTCTTGAACTGCATGAGTTCGAAATGGCGGTTGTTCTTTGAGAAAATAGAGCTTGGCTCGAGTTAGCTTGAGAGCAGTTCAATAAAGCTGTGGGAAATTGCAGAGAGAGACCAGTTAATTAACGCACCGATTGATCCCTGATGCCTTCTTCCAAGTCATGGATGTTCGGCCTAGTGCTAGATCTGAGCACACGGTAGATGGCAACAGCGGATTCTGCAGGCTGCAGCACATAAAGGTATGAATTTCTGGTGTGTACTTCTTCGAGGATATACATTAGAATGAATTCCTTGATATGTTTCTCTATAGAAAAAAAAAATCTTTGCCATGATTTCCCCAATTGCTGTAATTGCTACTCCAGTTTTTAGCTATAGGTCTGTTTCTCACGTTGGCTTGCAGTAGTTTGATTATGTAGAAGCTGTTTTTTTTATTGTAATGCTTATTTTTTTATAAGAAGGGTGGCTAAATATTATGTCTAAAAGTTTAAAATGACTTATAAATTAGGAGTATTTTTCTTTTTCTACGTGATAGCCTCTAATTCAACACTACTTTCCACTTTTATTGCTCCTACCAGTATTTCACACAAATAGCACCGATATTTTCTTAGTAATAAAACACTTTTCTTTGAGTGTGGCATTATTGTTCATGAATAAAATTAAAAGAAGAACGTGATTGACGTGTCGTTCTGTAGCCTGCAATGATGTTTGCTTGACGGGTGCATTCAGTATATCTTTTGGTCGTGAAAAGGGAGAAAAGGATGGTGCCCTGCAGAATATGTGCATGAAACCTCAAATCGTAGCCAGTACCTGGCCTGTCTCACGGTCGCATGCATGGACTGGAGTGGAGTAGCCCAGCTTCTCTCACACCTGTACAAAACACAATGGCCTTTCCAGAGAATAGACTCCTTACTGCATGATGGGACTCTCATTCCTGGAGATGCCGGCCCAGCGGCTATTGTGCACGCATACGTGCTCGGTTAACTAGACTCTTGATTTTCGCTCAAAATCAAACCTAAGTGTTGTAGTAAAAATGGTTAGCTGACCAATTTTCTAGCTAGCGGATCAGTTTTTCACCATTTTGAAAACTGCTACAATACCAATTTTTCCAACTCTGTACGCGCTCTCATCACTTCATTTTTTATTTTTTTTCAACATTTCGCATCAAAAGAAGTAGAAAACAACCTTGCAACTGAGATTACACGATCAACATCAACTTAGCTCGACTTAAGAGGCTACACACACCAAAAACTAAAAGCAACCGGAGAGACACTTAGACGTGGAGCGGAGGAGACAGACCACCAAAATTCAATTCACTCTTTGACAGCCTCCCTTCTACTGGACCGGTTCACCAGACCAGTGTGTACTGCCGGTGACCTACCTAGGTCAAGGTGGTCTGCAACAGTTGCGCGCACTGCATGCGTTTGCCATATCGCCTGTGCCGTGTGATGCTGGCCAACACTGGCATGGCCTTCTTACCGGTGAACAGTTCGGGTTCTTGGATTATCTACATGTCCCGGAATACGTACGATCTGACGGAGGAGATGTGTCGTCGATCTGTGATCTGAATCAGTGCTCAGTACTACAGCATGGATGGATCGCTGCTAGCTGCTCTGTCAGCTTGAAGTACACCAGGTAATCCGTCCAAGCAGGACTGTGATGCAAGCATGTCGTTTATATTTCACGGAAGAATGAATTTATTAGAATTAACCTCCAAGAAAATGTAAGTACTGTATTAAGGTTTTTTTGCATGAGGCTTGTCGTGGATCAACCACAGGCGCACTACAGTGGAGTACATCTTATGGCTGCTGTGTTACAGAATTTATGAAGTAAATTTGAAATAAATTGCATTATATTTATTACTCTTATACTCAAAACTGAAAGCAACATAGTAATAGATTATGATTTTGTTTTATGAACTTTTTATGTTGCCTGGTTAAATTTGTCAAGTACTTCCCCCGGTTCGTACTTCTTTTTTATGTTTCAGACATGAAAATGGCTTGCGCTTTGCTATGCTTGTTCGTTTGAGACCCTTTCATGACCGAGAAGTAGTAGTATAAATTAAAACGCAAAATTTTGAATTAGGTGATCATGCTTTTCTAAGTGACATGACAATATGACATCACGAGCTTAAGCTCCTGCTAGCTGCTATTAGCAAGTTTATACAAGAACGAAGCAAACTTCAGAAAAAATAACAATGGAAGCATATATACGCTGCACACAAAGTATTTTATTCCCATGTAGCAAGAGTATAAAACACTCGAGCACAAGGGGAAAAAACTGAAAATGAACTGAACGCAATTTCTGGTCGTAGAAGCCATGATGTTCCTTCTGTCCCCGTTCCGGCCGGCCTCAGATTCCAGGTTCCAGAGGGAATTTTTACCGGATTCCTTGCCGGTGCAGCAACCTCTCTGCCTTTGCTTGCAGTGAAATCCATTCCTGGGATTCCTC
>BCLG01003960.1:0-15067 GCA_001602295.1 Zoysia matrella
GAAGTTGCCTGTGTGCTGGTGTGCTTTCCTTTATTTCCCTGTTTTTAATATGCTTGTTCTGTGATGCTGCTGCAGTTCGGTCTGTTGGGACATTTGGCCTACTTTACAATAATAAAAAAATGTGCTTCTGGTTTGTTTATGCACCAGAGTGTCAAAGTCAATTCTTTTTGTTAGTCCAGACATATGGAAATCTTCCCCTTCAGTGAAAAAAAAAAACTATGTTACGGTGTTTAAAAGATACTAGAGGTACCTCTTCTACTCAATTAATATCAGTCATTAATTTTAAAAAATTGGTACCATGTCTATCATTTTTTTAGGTACCTCTTTAATTTTAACATCAGATCTGATCAAATAGATGGTTGTGTTTAACTCAAATCATTGTAACATTTCTCAAAAATAATATATGAAAATCAAAACACAAATATTGAGGGTACAAAGGTGGCTGCTTTACAAACTTTTCACTTTTGATAGAAACTAGCGTCAAAAGTATCATTCAAAAGATAAAAGTGTAATAGTCAATTTCATCCTCGAACTATCTTTGGAAGCTCAGCTTGTCCCTGACCTTTCAAAAGGGTCAGCCGTTTGGTTGATTGCCGAAGTGTGCCACACTGTAATTTCAACGCTGCTAAAAATGCGGCGCACAAAAAAGTTTGCCAAACTTTTAGCAAGTTTCGGCATGAAAAAGATGAACTACTACCTCTATTCCACAATATAACATTTCTAAGTTTAGATAAGATCAAATTATTTTAACTTTTACTAATAATATCTAAAAAATTACATAATTTTTAATATAAAAATATACTTTTTATGAAAGTTGATTTCATAATAAATAAAAAATATAATTTTTTATATAATAAAATATTATTAATTACACATTATTAGTGGTCAAAGTGCTAAAAATTTGACTTTGACTAAACTTAAAAATCTTATATTTTAAAACGGAGGGAGTATGTTGCTTTTTGTGGGAGTGTGGCATGCTGTAAATATGGCATTGATGCAAACAACCAGAAAAAGTTTGACACGCGAAGCTTAGTGTGGCAAAGTTTGGGCATGAACTTTTGTTGGCGAGTTCAATTTGGTCTGTAGACTGATGTTGCTCTCCATGTTAACATGCCTCATGAGTCCTGTTGGATGTTAGCCCCCTACGCTGCCCATTGGATTTAAATGATTTCACCGATATGAACAGTCAAGTTGATCAAAGCGCTTGCTAATATGAACAACCAGGGACCAAATTGAACCCATCAATGAAAACTCAAGGATTAAACTAGCCCTTTCATCAAAAGTTACAGGATAAACTGAGGTTTGAACGATATTGAAGGATGGAATTAGCTATTACGGGATTAAACTGGCCCTTTCATGCATCTGACATGTTGCGCGCAGGAGCTAGTTTTGTTTTCTGTTTCAGATTTACGGAACACAATGGTTTTATTATCAGAGGGCATCTTGAAATTACTCTCCTTGAAATTTTCAGACTAGGGTCAATGTTTAAGATGAGAAAATTTATGTTTAAGATGAGAAAATTTATATGGTCACGACACTAGATGACATTGACAAGGCCGTTAGCCCGGAGCCGCCGCGGCATGCTGCTCCCACGGGCCGCCTTGGGCCGGAGTTTATGTTCAGAAGCTGTCAGATTTATGTTCCTCCAGGCAATATTGAGAGCAGGGTACGTATGCAAGAAAATAACGAGACCACGAATCTCAAAGTATGATTCATCACAATCCAAAAGAACTTCAATAATATCAAGACTATGTATCTCGAGTATATACAGACCCAGCGTTGATATAAAAGCACAGCTATGAATTACGACCCACGACCCAACTCACATCCTACGGAGGACTTCAGCGGATCAAAGACACAAGATACCATCCGAACCCCTTCTGGGGTCGAGAATACCCAAACTCGTCGCCTGGTTCCGGTAATCAGGATTGCCGAAAGACACCAGCCCGACCGCTCCAAGGTCGGGGCCGGACGACGATAAGATCCGGTCGAACCCCCTCCCCCTCCCCCCCCTCTCGAGGCCGGTCACCGCCTCAACGGTCAACTTTTGACAAGCACAGAGATTTCTGACAATGTACAACAGAAGATAAAGCAACCCTACCGACGGGTAAAATGATCCAATAGGAGGTAAAGCATTCCGACAGCAGGTAAATCTGTTCGACGAGCGGTAAAGCTACCTTTGTCCTCCATTGATGGACAAAGGGCAATCGAAGGACACCGATCAACTGCTCCGACGCCAACGAACGGCAAAAAATCAACCTCGCGGAAGACCGCGGCTCGCCCGTCATAGAGCCACCGAGTTTCGTAAGCATCAAGCTATATAACCCCAGTTCGACCCTTATATAAAGGGGTGCCGGAGACGTTAGTCGATACGTTATCAAGCATTTATACATACACTACATACGAACGCCAGAGTTCTTGCTCGAGTAAGAGCCTTTCCACTATTGTAACTCTGTTACGAACTTATATGACATACCCACTCTCTCTCTCTCTCTGAACGTAGGATATTGCGCCTCCGCGTCGGCTCGAACCGAGTTAACTCTTGAGTCTACCGTAGACTAAGCCACTTCAAATAAAAAAACGCACTTAATCTCTCCTCAATTACGTAAATTTTATTGTGCCGATAGTAGAAACACCGATAGATAACACAGAGCATTGTTCACCATTTAACCTCAAAAAGTTCGTCACTTGCTATTGTGACCTAGCCTAACCACAGCAGCAGCGGTAGTAGAAGTCTCCGAAATCAGATCAGCAGTAGCAGTGGCAGACGTGCTTTTCTGAGTTTTTTTAAATATTATCTTTTATCTCAAAATTTACATAAATAATACTCAAATTGGAGAAATTACAGAAATAATAACGAACAACCAATATACGAATTTGGAGAAATCAAACAACTAATATTCGAATTCCGAGAAGTCAAACGTTCAATATTCAAATTCTGAGAAGTCACACGTTCAATATTCGAATTCTGACAAATTTTGAGAAGTTGAACGTCTAATATTTGAATTCTGAGAAGTCGCACCTTCAACATGCAACAATAGTTAAAATATATTATTTTAAGAGAAGTCACATATTCAACATTTGACAATAGCTTAAAATATTTTTTTCAACATGCAAAAATTGTTTTGATCCATTTACAGATGGATGGTCTTATATCTTTGGTTATATATGAATTTTATCGTAAGTTAAACGTAACTAATTTTATCTTTAGTTGTGCACATTAAATATGCGACATTAACTTAAAATATATCTTTGGTTTTTATTTATTTATAATTGGCTTTTCAATTGAGCTTTTATAAAAACATCCAACTATAAAAGCTAAAAATGAATGGCATGTGAGAAACACGGTGAACCTTCTAAGCTCCAAGGTTCACCGTGTTTCAATTGGCAGCTATCCAAACAAGCCTAAGGGCTCTTTGGCAGAGCTTTTATTTTCTGATTTTTTAAATTCACTCGTAATTTTTCTGTGAAGTAATTCTGTAGCTGAAAGTATTTCTCTTTAATTTTTTAGATAAACTCTTAAAATTAAAGACAGAGAATCATTTCACAGAATCAAAAGAAGCTACTTTTTCAGCTTTCAACGTTCTAGTTCATTTCAGAGAATTACTTTATAGAATCAGACAAAAATCACTTCTTTTAATAAATAGCATTTGGCAGAGCTCAACAGCTGGGAGCTCTGCTAAAAGAGCCCTAAGTATCACAACAGAAACTTGACATTACTTGTGGTGCATCTTATCCTTCTAGATTTTTTATGAAGAAATTACGAAAGGACAAACAAATTCAAAAATAAACATGGATCATATCCAAATCAAGTGCACACAGCCTCCGGGGCCTTAATCTAAACCAAACAACATTCACAGCCTGCCTAACACCACGTGCCTGACCGGCGCGCGCTTTATGCTGCTACAAACATCAAACAACACCCACTTGTCCTGCCCTCGAAAATTAGAAGTCGCTGCTGGCGACGGGCTCGTGGTCGCCGCACATGTAGACGTACCGGTAGACGACTCCGGCGAGGCCGCCGCCGATGAGCGGGCCGACCCAGTAGACCCAGAGGTCGGTGAAGTCGCCGCTGGCTACGGCGGGGCCGAAGGAGCGCGCCGGGTTCATGGAGCCGCCGGAGAAGGGCCCGGCCACGAGGATGTTGGCGCCCACGATGAAGCCGATGGCGAGGGGGGCGATGGTGCCCAGCGACCCCTTCTTCGGGTCCGCTGCCGTGGCGTACACGGTGTACACGAGACCGAAGGTCACGATGATCTCCATCACCACGCCCTCCAAGGCGCTCACGCCGGACAGACCATGGGTTGGGGTCGCCTAATATATATAAGGAACAAGATAATTTAGTCTCAGCCTCTCAGGGCATGGGGACTTGGGGAGAGAATAAATTACGCATATGGTACAATAGTCATTACGACGTACGTACCTCGCCGGTGCAGAACTGGACGAGGACGGCGCCGACGACGGCGCCCAGCAGCTGGGCGACCCAGTAGAAGACGCCGCTGAGGATGGTGATCTGGCCGCCGAGGGCGAGGCCGAAGGTGACGGCGGGGTTCACGTGCCCGCCGGAGATGTTGGCGCCGATGGCGACCGCGACGAAGAGCGCGAACCCGTGGCACACCGCCACGGCGATAAGGCCGGACGCGTCGATAGGCGCGCCGCCGGTCAACTTAGCTGCAACGCGATTCATCGATCATCCAGTTCGTTATAAACAGTCGTTAATTAGCAAACACGCCGCACTGGTCGGTGTTCTTTTAATTAGGCATTCAGCAATGATCCGTGGCTTACTGTAAGCGATGGCCGAGCCGACGCCGGCGAAGACGAAGAGGAGGGTGGAGATGAACTCGGCGACGTAGGCCTTGAGCGAGGCCGCGCTCAAGGAGTCGTTCAACCGGCCGATGGTGATGTTGCCCGACATGGTGGCTCACGAGGGGTGGGGGGGTGGAGCTGGGTATGTGAGAGGCTGAGGCTGAGGGGAGATGTAATAATGGTAGTCACTCACTGAAAAAACGGATCAAGGACTGGGCAAATTAGCGGAGGGTACTGTCCCGTTCTTATAGGAGACCTGCCTCACATTAGCTGTGGACCATCTAAAAAATTTCTGACATAGGAGTAGATATAGAAGAAGCTTGGCTTTTCTTTTTGTGATCTGACTGCCTGAGAAACCAAGTATTCTTGAAATATTTTTTGCGTTATTCTGAAGATAAATACTCAAAATCGCAGTGTCTTGCAGATCAACAAATCAACTGGCATAAATGTGATATCCTGTAGATAAATCTCCTATATATTACGGTCATTTAGAAGATTTACCTCAAGTTATTCAGTCATGCTCTTCATCATGATTTTCATGCATTTCACTTACGGTGTTGTGTCAACGAAGATGGGGCACATCCAAAACCGTCACCAACAGTCGGATCACGGCGCCCATCCGTGGCGGCACGCCAGCTGTGGCAGCCGGCAGCGAAGTCGCTCGAGAGCTCGAACGCACAGACGCACAGTAGCAGTGAGTCCCTCGTCCATCCCTGGCCGGCCGGCAGCAATGGGTCCGTTCGGTTGAAATTCTTTTAGTGGGCTGCAGCTCAAGTCGCAAGTGGACGGGTATTATCGTAAACTCGCATATCTGCTTCGTAAAATCTATTTTAATAATTTTTTAAAACTAATGATATGTTTTTTTGTTTAACAATAATCCTTTCGCGAAGCTCACTGGACAAGCGGATACATCCGCAACAACCCGCAAAAGCCCTCCACTTTATTTTGTTTATTTTACTTATACTAATTTACATGAAATTACTTACTATTATTTAGAATATTTTTCAACAAATTTTACTCAAATTCGTTGAAATTTTATAGCGTGAACGCGAGATTTTAATTATAGGTCTAACTTTAAACTCACTAGAACAAGTAAAAAATTATCACTTTAAAGTTACTAATATTTTTGAATTAGGTCTATATGTAATAATAGAGTGGTAAATTATATGTTGAGTGGATAAATTATGAGTTTTCGCAATGGCCGCATATTTTTTTTATGTCAAATAATATAGTTCGCGAGTTTCTGCAAAGACGGCGTACTTGATTTGCAGCTAACAATACTGCTCGCGGGTGCAACAAAACACGCCCCACTTGCAATTTGAGCTACAGCTAAGATTATTGTAGCTTCAGATCAATTTTCAATTCTTTACTCGCAGCCGCAGCTAAACGTGCAGTTGTATGTAGCTGATCCGGACAGGCCCCTGACGAGGCCGACCTTGCAACCAGGTAGGAACCCTTGTGGCATCTCGAAATAGACATTAAGTTCGGAGGCCTTCAATTTTTTATCATCGGACACATGAATTGTTCATAAGCACGCCATTTTTCATCAATTAGCCATCTAATACTTAATTAGTTACTAATTAAGTTTTTTTGATGATTTTCTCGGTCTAATATACCCCTGCTCTTTGCACTTTTATTCCCAAGAGCACCCTAGGGAAGGGCCGGTCCAAGCCCAGTGCCGTCTTCCTCGCCGCTCCACCATTGCCACCGCCGCCTGCATTAATGCCGTCGCCGTCTCCATCCTCGCCACCGCCACCTCCAGCATCGCCGTCACTGCCCCTCCAGCATGTTTCAATCGGCTTCAAACAGCCATAGCAGTCAGCGGCGCCCGCGAGTGGGTTGCCGTTGATTCTTTGTCCCGGTTGCAAGCTGGTGCAGGTGATTGAGCTCGTCGTCAAGGAAGGTCCACATAAGGGCAAAACGTTATTCAAGTGCCCTCGTAATCAAAATTGGGTAAGTGCATTCGATCTGAAAATTGAGTTCCATTTTTTATTGTAGCTTGTTCAATGTACTGGGATTCTGTTGATTTGAATGCAAGTGTCGATTCTACATGTGTCAGACAGAGTACGAGAAATTGCTAGCAGAAGCAGATGTGATTGAGCCAATTGAGGGTGAAGATGATTTGCGCGCAATGGACTTAATCCCTCGGCTGCTGGAGGCAAATGCTGTGATGAGGCAAGAAATCGATGATCTGAAAGATGCCATTGAGACATTGAAGAAAAAGAGCAAAGAATTTGAGACTTCAAGTGTGCTGTCCCAACTGCCTGAGTGGGCTAAAACTCTCATGGTTTTAGGTTTTGTGAATGGCCTCTTTTTGGTGTTTGGGCTTTATCTAATGAAGTAGAATTCAAGTATTCTCTTTGTATTGTGATGAAAGCAGCTATGAACATTATGTTGTTTAAGTACAATGTACTCTTTCATTCGGTTTCGATCAACTTTGATTCAAATTAGAAGCACTGTAAAAGTTGCGAGGAATATGACTTCATTCAAAAACACTTCAGTCTATCGAAACATACAGAACTACGGCACCATTCATTCATAAACAGCTCAGTCTATCAAAACAAACAGAACTACGGAACCATTCATTCATAAAGGACTCAGTCTATCGAAACAAACAACTTAGAAACAGCCCATCTAGCAACTTAACCCACATGTTTCGGGCACATCGACAGAACAATACAAGTTCAATTATCTGGCACATCGACAAAACAACACAACACAAGTTCAAGTTTCCTAGACCAACAAAATATTACATGGACATAGTCCATCCAGTAAACAACTGAAATAAGTTCCAGGTGCAAATGGTTCCAACCACTATGCCCAGCAAAACACATCTCTGTCACAACTTCCACATCATTTCTTGCCTCTCAAGCCTTTCCTTGGCGTCAGCTTCTACCTGGTATTTGCTGGAACTTTCTTTGTCTTGGGTGACTTTGATGATGCCAAAGCTAGTTGCCTGAAATTCAAACAAGCATATTCTCAGCATGTAACAGATGGAACCTGACACTCTGCAAACAAGCATATTCAAACAAGCATATTTGCAGCATCAGAAATTGACAAAGCAAATTCATACCTCCTAGTAACAAGTCTAGGGATGTAACTGATAATTGCATCAGTTGCAACCCTTTGCCTTTTCGGAGTCCTTGCTGCTGAACCGCTACTTGGACCTGCATCTTGTGCGGTATCAACAGGCCTACCCTTCTTTGCACGGCTCTTTCTGTATAAAATGCCATGTCCAACATCATTGGTAATAACAGATGGAACAAAATTGTAAACTGGAAGCAGTACAATTCATACCTTTTCTTTGTCCCATTGTGAGGGCACTTAGCAGAGATGGCTCTATGGCCCTTGGCACCACATCTCTTACAAGTTACTTTCCAAAGACCTTTTCCTCTAGCTTTTCCTTTCTCCAAGCATCCCAGTATTCTATTCTTCCTCTGCCGCCCTACTGTTGCCTTCTGCAAAGGTGACAGAAACTTGAACCCTAGGTCCATATTTGGCCACAGAGACTTATCTGTTAGAGGTGGTATGACACCAGCATATGCTAATCTATACCTTAAAATAGAGTAGCATTCATCCAAGTAATCCTCCATGTTATGGTTTCTAATGGTTATGATTACAGCAAGTGCATGATTGCAGGGTTTCCCATAAACTTGCCACTCTCTGCAAGTGCACTCATGTTTTGCAATATCCACAACATGCCTGGTAACTCCTAACTCATCATTAACCTCAGCCACCTCTGCAGTGTCCCTAGCACCTTTAGCAACTTTTAAATGACCCAATCCCCTTGTCCTAGCCTTCAGTTACTGAACTAATGTAGGTAGCCTATCACCAGTCAATCTATCCCCTATCCTCCTCCTCTTCTCAAATAACTGCATGATCATTTCCCTTAAAGTGTCAGCCAGATCAGTTACTGGTAAGTCTTTGATGTCCTTAACCCACATGTTAAAAGACTCAGCAAGGTTGTTATTGATGTAGTCACATTTGATCCTCTCAGAGAACTTGCTCCTTGACCAAAGTCCCTTGTGATTGGCATCAAGCCATGGTTGGACATCAGAAGAAGTTGCATGAACTTTACTCATGCAGTGTTCATACTTATTAGCCCTGTATGCCCTAGCTGCAGGATACACCATAGACAGGACCTCTAAATCTTTTAATAAAGTTACCCATCAAGTGCCTAAAGCATTCTCTATGTTCAGCCCAAGGATATACACTTTTAACAGCTGCTGCCAGTCTCTTGCAAGCATCGAAACTTATGGCTAAATCTGGTATGTTTCAATTACCTTTTGCAGCTGCTGTATGAACCAAGTCCAGCTCTCAGCTGGAAGAAACCAAATGCAACTAGAAACATCCAATTGTGGCCATCTAATGCTATAGCAGAAGCTAAATGGCCATTCCACCTACCATTCAGGGCAGTAGAATCAATGCTTAAATATGGCCTACAGCCATACAAGAATCCATCAACACATGGCTTCAAGCAATAGAAAAACCTATGAAAATAAATACCATCTTCTTCTACTCTGACATCAATCTCTACAACACAACCAGGGCTTCTTAGCTCTACCTCTGCCTTAAACTTGTACAACAACTCAAAGCTATCCTCCCACTGTCTAAATATCTGCTCAAGAGCTTGTTTCCTACCAGCCCAAATAGTATGATACAACATTTGCACACTATATTTTAATTCTAGTTCTTCTTTTAGTTCCTTTGTTCCACGATTAGGATGGAGTCTAAGTATTAGAAGTACATTTTCTGCAATCCATGACTGAGATGCCATCTTTGTCAATACTCTTCCAGTGTTCGATTAGCAATGCTCATTATTGTTTAATGTAACCTGCATGTATAAACATATATTAGATTCAACACAAAATATTACAAAACATAGTTAAGGTTTCAAACAACTAAAGTTAGTATAAGTTAGTACCCTAACAGATTGAGCATCATCCTTCATAAGCCTAGCCACTATTTTCCATTTGCAGCCTTCAGCTTTGCAAAAACCTCTAAACCTATCCGGCTCTAACTTCTTTGTGCCTAACTCAAACTCTCCCATGATTGCATGCTGCCTCACGGCCATCCTAAAGTCATTCATGCTTGGGTAAGTGCTCCCCACACTCATTGGAGGCTTCTCTCTATCATACTGAATAAAACCCTCACCAGGAATCCAATCATTTACAGGTATTGCAGTACCTTCTATATCATCAATGCATGGTGGAGGGATACCAGCAGCAACATGTGTTTCATTAGCTTCTTTTTGAGCTCTCTCATCTTCCTCTCTAAGGCCAAGCAACACATATAACTGCTCATCCCCAATCACTGGTGCTGCATCACCTTCAGCAATATTTTCAAGCTCCAAGCTGTCCCAATCAATTTTAGGTGGACCACAAAATTTGTCAATCACACCTGCCTGAACTGAAATACAAGATGCACTAAACTGATGACTGCTACCTTCTCCTAGTACACTAGAATCATGTGTCAGTACATTTGACTAGATGTCCTCATTTATTTCTGTCACAATTGAGTCAGTAACCAGCTGCTTATCTACTTTATCTTCTACTTCAACCAGCAGAAACATCCTCCTCTCTCTACTTCTCTCAGAAAATGACACAAATAGATCCATATTGCTATTCATTTTCACTTCGGCTCCTGTACCTTTCTCTATACCATACATAACAGGTTCTTGATTTTTGCCTAAGATCAACCTATCGCGCACGTTAGAAATAAGCTTATCCAACGAATAACCACAGTAGTCAACCACCCAATCTTCATCTTTGCGCGGCATTTCCACCCGTGAATCATTGTCGAGCTTAGCAGTATATGGTGCGAATCTAACAGACAATTTAAAAGCTGAAATCGATCCTACCGGAGAAGAACAATAAGTTTGCAGTTAATTTCACTTTCGGCCTAATCTTGCTAAAAATGCGATGGGGCAGGGGAAATCAAGCTGCGGGAGAGGGGTTGAGCACTTACCCAGGTGGGATGGGGGATCCATGGCTGCAACTCCACCGATGTGGCCGTGGTGCTCCAAAGCCGGGGATGACGAGCTCAATCGCCGGCGGCGGGGTTCTATCCAACCCTAGCTGCGAGGGGGAGGAAGACATGAAATGGGGAGCCTCGACACTCAGAGCGCCGCCTAATGGGAATAGGCAAGGGTACTTCAGTCATTCTGCAGGGAAATGGCATGCTTATGAACATGAATTCATGGGTTTGATGGTAAAAAAATTGAAGGCCTCTGAACTTAATGTGAATTCTGTAAAGGTGCTCGAACTGGATGGTAAATAATCAAAAATCCCATCCGTAGCTGACAAAATGCGGTGGCCAAGTTGAGATTTGAAGTCAATAATGACGTCATTTTAAGAACGGATAGAGTACATATTATTAGTGGTCAAAATTATAAAAGTTTGACTTTAACTAAATCTATAAATGCTTATATTTTGAAACGGATGGAGTATCTTATCTACAACTACACACGTAATAATGTTTGAAGATTATTTCAAGAAAAAAAAATAATGTTTAGAGTTGGCAGCTTAAGTATTCTAAGATGTGCTGGCAGCATATGCCGTGCATTATTCTCGCAGGATTCCATGGCGAGGAAGGTCACACATCCAAATCTGCATTCTCTTCTGATGAATACAGCATGCTATAGTAGTATATCCAAAATTGCATTTTTTAGGGCTGTCAGCCTGTCAGCACGGCACATGAAAGAATACATGGAAAATAGGATGGAATCTTTCTGGCGAGCTGAGTACCATCTGATAGACATAGAGGACTGGTCCATGAACAGCCTAGCAATTAGGGGCAGTGAGATCTCAAAACAAATCGTTTATTCTCCACACATGGATGAATAAACAACGTACGTCAGCTAGCATGTTATCCAGATCGACGAGAGTCCTTGCATGAGAAAATTAGAACGGATCGATCATGATGCGTACAAACGTTGCAGTGATGATGGAAGAAGAATTTGATCTGATCGGCCGGGTGTGGAGATGATACGCTGGCATGTTCGTTCTCCTCTGATCTGCGCAACATGATAATGTGCAGGTTGCAATTTTCTATCGCACACGGGTAGGGGTGCAGGTTTTTCATTTTGTGGGTCGACCCACGAAACGAAATTTTTCTCAAATGAAGTAAAAATTCATCTTACCTTCACAAATTAATCACATAAATTTACTTAGAAGTTGACCCACAAATAATCAATGAGTATTAATAAGGTAAAAATTAGCTTAAAATATTAAAATTTTACTTAATCTTGCTGGGTTTAGCACTTTCCATGGATTTAGCACCTAGCCAAAGGTGAACTTGCTCCGCCACCGCTCACGGTCGTGGAATCTTTAACAGATTTATTTTATTCATTGATTGATGCTATCGAAGATATTTCTAAATTATATGTTAGGTGATCACATATTACAATGAAATTTGTACGAAGGAAATTATTACATAAAGATTTTGTGAAGAAGCAAATTATGATGAAGGTTAATACTCCCTGTTCTTAAATTACTATCGTTAGGATAACAATTCTAGTTCCAAAAATGAGCTAGCATTCGAAGTTGAAGTTTTGCTGGGCCGTTGATCAACATTGATCCAGAAACCACAAAAATAGATGTTCAAGTTTTGATGGGCGGCATGGGCCACGCATCATACAAACTGTGCTAGGACGACGGATCGGATGGAGGATATACCGTGCGGGAAAGGGAAGTATGCCTACCAATCACTCCCTAATCCCAATGGTTGAGGAATAAGCGAACGAGCCTACCAACAGCAAAAATAAAAAGAATAACAACACAGCGGCGAAAAGAAATACAGAAAAAAAAATGCTTGAGTTGTTGATATGCACACCAACAACAAAAGTAAAAGAATAACGACACAACGGCAGATTTGATGCTACTACTGCATTTAAAATTTCTTTGTTTTTCCTCAAATACACACAAAAGCTATATATCTTTGTATTAAGAGAGGTGGAACACGGTTCGTACAAGTGAAGCTCCCCACTCCCGACTACCGCTAGCATAAGTGCCGTTTGATTTCCCAGGCTGGACAAGGAGGGAATCAAGGGCGACGACTACCGCTAGCATAGTCCTTGCCCTCAACTTATGCAGGTCTCAGTTGGTCAATGCTCAAAATCCAACATTTAATCTGGTTAAAAGAGGGAGGAACCTAATAAAAATATCAAAATGATGAATTCAGTATAAAAATAGTGGGTTCAAAATTAATTTTTAAAAATGGATAGCTAAGGTTAATCGAGAAGGTGGAGGTAAATTTAGTACCTCTCAAGCACTATACCAAATCTCTCGTTGAGGATCGAATATTTTGGTTTTTCATGTTTGCTCATCTTCAGTCCACCAGTGAACAGAGGCAGACTCGATGACGGGTAAGGATCTGGTAGTTGCAAAATATGAATCCATATTTTGTGCGATTCATTATGAATTCAGGATGTTTAGTAGTTTACGCATGATGGCTCATGACGAGTGTCTTAGTATATTTTTTTCAAGGAATTCTAGCTAGGCCCATGCAATATATAGAGAGCAGCCCAATCAAAGCCGTGGCCCAAATTTTTGCTTTGTTCGTTCATCTTCGGCCTCTTCTTTCTTTCTTTCTTTCTTTTTTTTTTTTTGGTGCGAACGTTCATCTTCCACCTCAGGACAACACAACAAGAACACGAACCTACGTACGCCTTTCATGTGACCATCTTCCCCGGAACAATCTCTGATTCTGAAATAGTTGCCAATGATGTGTTTGTGACTGATGCCACCGTTCCTATAACAAAAGGATTTTTTTATCTATAGGACAACGAAAACGAGTGGTTTGATTTATATCACATCGTCAAGTTTGATTTTGTCTGGTGTACACTAAGAAATTTGGCCTTTGTCCGTAGCAGACTACTGTAATATCTTCAACGTTTAAATGTCAATACACAAAATGCATTAGAACTTCAAGATTTACACACTGAGACACATTTCTGCTTTCCTATGATTCTATCCATGGGGATTTTATGATTTTTTTTTTCTGGGTGTTTGCATAGTCGCAGTATTCACCAAACAAACAAAAAAACCACAGACACTTTTTCCCAGTGTCCTGTAGACCAAAAAAAAAATAAAGCATGGAGCAGATGCACCACACGTATAAAAAAACAGTTTCTACGCATAAGTCCAGCCTCCAATCATCCCCTCGTGGCCAAATGGGGAAAATTTATCATTACTACAATTTGAAACACCTTTGTCAGCCACTACCAGCCTAGTACTGCTGTCTCATGCTTTGGTCTCAAACTATACCAGCGCTTAGGGATGCAGGTTTTTAAATTTGTGGGTCGGTCCACGACCCACTCATACAAATTGATTATCTAAATATATTAAAAAATAACTCACTACCCCATTGGATACCCATTTGTATCCCTATCAACGTTGATTCTATTCATCATTTGCAATGGGAAAGTTTACGAGTGGTTTCAAACTGTAATACTCCTTCTGTTTTAAAATATAAATATTTTTAAATTTAGTTAAAGTTAAACTTTTATCACTATCATTAATAATATATAATTAATAATGTTTTATCGTATAAAAATTATATTTTTATATTAAAAATTATGTAATTTTTTAAATATTATTGATAAAAGTTAAAAAAATTTGAGCTTATCTAAAACCTTAGCAAGCTACGGGGCAGCAGGGCCACGAGGAACACCCGCGGCCGAAAGGCAGCGCGATGGCCGGACTCACTCGAGCTTGTATAAACAACCATATCTGGAGCTCAGCTGCAGAAGAATCAGAACAAATCGACTTGTAGCCCGCCGCACCACACTCGTACACCAGCAGGAGAAAGATGCTCTAACTAGCCTTGGCCAATAGAAAGCCGATAAACCAAACCATATCGGCGTCGCAGTTGCTGAGGAATCAGAGCAAGCCGCCTTTCCTCTCTCCGAGGGCAGCAGGCAAGCATGTAGCAAGACGCGTGAATACCACTACTACTACTAGAATACAGACTAGCAAGACAGGAGGCATCGGAATCCCTCCTGTGTCTCGGCTTGATGAATGGACGGACACGGGCACTCGACCATATAGTATTAAGCAACACCTCACGGAATGCTAGAACAACACGATTAAACCTCGCTGAAGCGGCAGTGTAGTTTCAGCATGCATGTTTCTAGTTATACAGTAGGAATATTGCATTGGAAGAGGGCAAAACAAAAGAAAAAAGAAAAAAATTCCAGTTGTTTTTCTCTCCATATAACACTTTGATGCTGGGTGAATAATTGCAGGGAAGCCTCACCCCC
>BCLG01003960.1:15077-30052 GCA_001602295.1 Zoysia matrella
CCCCCTGCTTTCCAAAGACAGCATCATGGCGCCAGGAAAAGGACAACCGACGGAAGGCCCCCCACTAACCAAACCACTGATTGAAGCCCACTGTTGTAAACAGGGTGTGCACCACCACCCTTACAGTGCGTGCTACATAGACACTGGAAACGACCAGGCACCTAAAGGAACCCGCAAGAACCTGGACGACCAGCTATAAATTGGTGTGGTTTCATTTCATAGCAGTAGGACAGAAAGTGAACAGAGACATGAAGCAGGCAACTGCACTGCCCTAGAACAGAAAGAAGATTACGACAGCCAGCCTGATGTGATCTTCTAACTCCTAGAATTATCACCGGTTTGACGGTCCAGTGTGAACAGAGACATGATCAGAACAATCAGGTTGAAAAGAGACCGACAAAACTAGTGATTCGACCCTTCGAGCAATCCGAGCATTGTGGGGCTGGGCAGAGTGTGTTGGTGTTTTACATACAAGAAATAGTATCTAGATGCTACCAACTCAGTATTGACATTGGCCAGCACAAGGATGCATTCCACAGATATTTTGCAAGATACAGCGCAACAATTTACAAACACGAACTACGGCACACGGTCAAATAGAAGGACACATATGGACTTACACAACACAGCTTGTGTTCGCAATCGACCATATCTTGGTCCAAACAAAGATTATCAAGAGAGAGAGAGAGAGAGAGAGAGAGAGAGAGAGAGAGAGAGAGAGAGAGAAACACAAGAGACATACACAGATATAAGTAAACATCCTCTCACATCTTAAGTCCGTTAACCTTGTGGTTTCGAGAATTGGGCCCTTACAGGTGACAGTATGATGCGATCGGAAGGAGTTGATCTTGTTTATCTTTTCTCTAGGTGCGATTCTTCCTCTTCACGGTGGCTTTAGGAGCTGAAAAAAAAAAGTAAAGACATCACCGCATTTCAATCTTGAAATTAGAGCAAAAACAATGCACTGCAGAGTCTCTGCCCTGGCCTCTGACAAGAAAACAATATAATATGCCAATGTCTGCTGTATGTGGAATAGTCCCAGCTTAGTGCAGGCTAACTGGAAACTCTAACAATTGGGTCAAAAGTGAACTTTGACGGATGCAGCTGTGTAGAAATGCTGGCAGTGGCTCCTTTGGTATTCCTTCACAGAAAAAGGGATGAACACGAGCAAATACCTCCATATTTTACAATAATATATCACCTATACTTACCAAGGCCCACTGCATCTGAGCCCTTCATGATCCTGAGCCTCCTGCAGCTGTCTGTAAACATTCTGCAACACAACAAAAAAAATTTAGTAGTCAGACGCCTTTTCAAGGAGCACACGGTTCATGAATTTCAGGTTCAAGTCATGGAACTTTTTGGAATACGCAAAATGGTAGCGGAAGTGAGTCACTCTGCTCTGTGTGCAAGTACGGAAAGTAAGCTAAAAACATGATCAGGATTGCTATATTGTAACATAATTTCAACTCTACTTTCGATAGCCGTCAACTTATTTTTATCAAAATGCACGAACCTTTCCCTTTTTCGGGGAACTAGAATCCATGTGCAGCTTATGAAATTGTTCCTATAAGGGATATTGACTAAGCAGCAACACTTCAACACTCACATAAGACAATTGGGGTTTTTTTTAACTATCCATATTGAATTCAATCCATGTCCATCATAACACACTAAATAAAAGGATTTATACACTAATATTCTATTCAATCAAATTAGATATTTATAAAGAGTTCAAAATAATCGACAAATAAATTTATAAATGTGCTCTCTAGCATCACTCACCGCCAGGGGACATCACCCACAAGCATCCAATCTCCATCCTTGTCCTCATAAGTGACCACAAGTTCAGTTCCATTTTTAAGATCCATCAGGCGGTAATCAGCTAGCCCTTCGTTTCCTGATTTCCCATTAGATTTGCAATGGCCTGCAGGATATAGGAAAAAAAAATCACAGTTATTTCCTGTTCCGGAAATTTTTTCAAAAGAATTATTCAAAACCTTGTTGCAGACAAATGGAAAACTACTCTAAGAACTAATATCTACATGTCTCAAATGCAAAAAAAAGGGAGAAATTTCTAATATGTGGCAGTGCAGCACAAACAGCACAAAACACATGAAACAATATTGTGCACGTCAGGTATAGAGTCAGTTTTAGGATGCACAGAATGATCCAAAACAGAAAGAGTTGCAGAAACAAGATTAGGATACTGGTGGATACTAATTGTTCGCCATTACATAATGGCACGAGATGAGAAAGAATCAAGACAATATAGAAAGAATTTACCAGTTAACAATCACAATATCAATTCCCTGTTGGTTATAGTTTATGAAACTTTTTTTTTTTAAGAAAAAGTTTAAGAAACTGTTATACTGCAGGACTACAGGCTGTGAAACGACAAAGGTCACAACTTCACTCATTAGTATGTAGCAGTGAGGAATCTTCTGGCCTATAAGGAATCCAGATCTACCGATATAGGAAAGACTGCTTATGCCACAGTAACAATTAACGGAAAACAGTTAACTGATTAAACACGGAACATCATGTGGTGTGAATTTTGACAAGAAAGATCTGGGCAACACAAGATCTCACCAACAGTAAAGGAGCTGAACATCTTCTCCAGCGCAAACGAGAGCTCCTTGTAATTATTGTACATCTTGAGATCCACCTTCCTAAGGTATGGCGCACCATCCATGCTAACCTTTACATAGAGGCACCCCTGAGGTGGTGTTTGCTTGGCATCAACATCATCTTTGATTTTGGGGGCAGGCAGGCTCATTGCCATGGTGTTCTTTCGGTAACTGCGGACTGGTGGCCATCCTACCACCTGTGCTCTGTTACCGAGATTAATGAGTCAAAACAATATCAATTGAAGGTTGTCAATTAAGCACAAAAAAATACAGATAATGATTGTAAGCTCTACAACAGCGAGGAGTTTGAGAGAATACTATACTGAGCAAGCCGAAATGCCCGATTGATGAACAGAGACAATTGGCACAAACGATAACTACCTTACTGCAGTGAGTCTGCCATACTGGTATCTCTCTCAATTGGAGAACAGGCGCACAGTCCCAAATAATCAGAAAAACTTGCTTTAACAAGACCACTAAAACCACTAGTATTTCACAAAGAAAAAGAAAGCATGATGCGAATCAACTACCAAATTTAATTTTATCAACAAAATAACGATTAGCACCTGAAAATGAAAACAAGGATGGAGACGACAAGTAAACTTGTAAACCAAAAGAAAGCTAATTATGAAATGACAAAAATGTATCTAGGCTTGGAGAAAAAGAAGAAGAAAAAACCTTTTTCCAAAAGAAAGGGAGAAAACAAAGGACCTTAAACCACCAAAAACCAACCGGCGAAGAACCCATACACCAATCAAAATTCCCGAATCCACATACTTTGCCGCCGTCGCCTGCGCCTTCCTCTCCTCCTCCTCCTCTTCTTCCAAGTCCTCGGCCGCCGCCTTGCCCCGTGCCGCCGCGTCCCGCCGCTGTCCAGCCGCTCCCTCCACGATGGCGTCCGTGAACCCACGCTTCGCGCTGCCTTTGGGCAGCAGCTCCAGCGTCAGCGGCGCCTCCGCCGCTACCTCACCGCCCTCAGCCTCCTCCTCCTCCACCGTGCCCGGCAGCCCCAGGCGCAGCTCCGTAGCTGCCGCGGCAGACGACAGCCCCATGTAGTCCCGTTCCTGTGGCGGTACCATAGCTAGGTGAACCCGGCAAGCATCACAGCGTCAGGCAGTAGGGTGATATTAGTTTCTCGGAAAGCAGAGATGATGAGTGGAGAGGTTGGCTCGTGACTCGTGAGAGGTTTCGCACTTTCTTGGCTCGGCTGCTTGCCGGTGACGAATGGCGGGAGTGAGGTATGAGGAGGTCTGAGGAGGGGAGACGGGGGGAGACAGACAGGACGACAAGGGATCAGGCTCAAGCTGGCTGACATGGAAACTCGCATTTTTTTTCCAAAAAACAGCAATGTGTTTCTCAAAATTTCCGCTGAAACAATAAATAATTAATAGGAGTACACGTTCTCGTATGTTATTTTTATAAGGCCTGCCCCGTAAAAATTTTTTAGGGGCAGCGGCTGCTGGTTGCAGCAGCATTTCTTCACGTATTTTCGCTTTGCATACCAGGCTGCCGCAGCAGCACTACTGAACGAACACACTCACAAATGACAATATATATGATTTTAAAAAATGACAATATAATTTTAAAAGTCAATGATTCAAATCTCAAATAGTCAAAATTTTCACTGAATATGTGATCTGGTCATTACATAGGATTCATATGTTAGCTACTCTGTCTTTATGCAGTCGAAGGGAGTGATCTCGTGGGATTTAATTGTATGCATTTTGCGTAGAAGTCCTTACACTAATTCATAATTATACTTGTGTGCAAGCTACTCTGTTTCTGTTTGTTCTTCAACTTTGTCGTCTTCATTATTTTTAGGTGATTTTGTCTTGTCCATTGGGAGGTTGGGCAGTGTGTACGGTGCAAAGAACCAAGAAACCGGGATTCCGGTTTGTTCCATGGCCACCGATTGCTTATTTTATTATTGCATATTTGTTATACATATATATAATAGAACTTTTAGTGTCGGAGATATGTTGCTGCTCCTCCAGTCCACGCTGCAGAATTTGTTGTATAATGTATTTTTATATTGCACATTTATATATTTTTTTTTGGCACTAGGATGTCGATGTTGGAGTAGCTATCACTTCCCATCAAAATTGTTTAGCAAACATATATTAGTTGAAGGAACGTGCATTATTATGAGGGGACAATAACCATAACAATGTAATGTGCTTACTGCCACACTACATTCTTTTTGGGTGCATGAACATGTTAGTGCCATGGAAGGTTAAAGGTAAGATGAGAGACTTCTTTTGATAGATTTTGACGGTCAGGTCTGAAACCTAGAATTTCGTATTCGTAATTGAATTTATTTACAATTTCTTCGGATGTGTCTTGAATTAACTAGAATAAACCATAGTCACGACATCCAAACATTACCTAAGTTCTAGAACACGTCGGGTGTAGAAAGGATGGTGAAGAAGAAACCACCACGCGCGGCCGTACCAGAGCAGCAGGAAGCGAAATACTCCAACTAGTCGACATTGCAGCTAGCCGGTTAGATAGAATAGAACAGATCGGACCGACGTGGAGACGCCACCGGCCGGAACGACGATGGAGCCCGCCGCCGGCCGGCCAATCGATGCGCACAGTTTGCCGCTGCCGAGTGCCGCGCCATGGACAAGGGACGACGACGACGCGCGACCGGCCAGCTAGCTATCGATCGATGCTGGTCCATGCTTGGCTGCTGGATGTCGGTTGACGTTCGGTTGACGTCCGCCTACCATCGGATTAATGGCGAAGGCTGCCATGCGCGCGTGTGCACGTACGTGCGGGTCACACGTGCGTGCCATGGCCGCTGGTTGCGCGCACAGGATTATATATTGTCTCTCCATGGCTTAACGCTAGCTCAGCCTCCTTGCTTGTGTAGTATGCAAGTGTGTGATCGTTTCAGAGTTTCGGTCTGTTCCTGGGCACATGCGGAGAGTGGAGACCTATGGACCTGTTCGGTTCTCATTATTTTTGCTGGAGTATTTACTATATTCAATGGTTGCTACAGTGAAAAATAAATGTGAAGCTGCACAGCCGCAGCAGCAGCAGCACGAACACCGGCTTCACCAAGGCAGTGCACACCGCCTCGTTCGCCGAATCCAAGTTCGCCCAGGTGGTGTTGTCCTCGTCTTGCGGCAGGCGGCAGGACTATCGAATATTGAATAAGTAGGGTCTACAAGGCGTTCACTCAACAGCGTCGATATGTCCGAGTGGTTAAGGAGGTAGACTCGAAATCTACTGGGCTCTGCCCGCGCAGGTTCGAATCCTGCTGTCGACGCCTTTTTGTCTTTTCTTTTTTCTCGCATGCGCAAGCAATGAATTTCAACGCACCAGCTTGTTGTTTTTCTAGACACTAGCACCAAGCCCGTGCTACAGCAACGATACATATTGTTCGGTTTTCAGTTTATCCATTGATTTTTCTGGTTTATTAACTGGTTTTTTATTTTTATTTTTTCAATTTTCTGTTGTAAATTTTAAACCGAAAACCGGTCGTACGGTGAAAATAGATCGAACTGATTTCACTGAAACCTATGAAAATTGAAACTTTTTTTTTAAAAAAAAACTTTGGTCCCACCTATCCGCACATATAAGAGGTGCTGACGACAAATGAGAACCAACTCCCATTTTAATATTGCTATTGCATGCTACTTGTTATTTGCCACGGTAAAATTAGAGTAATTAATAGCAGAAACTAATATGTAATTATAGTTGGATGATAATATGTTCATATAACTCTAAAGTTTGCAAAAATGATAACAATGTAATATGCAGATCATCTGTCTGTCAGTGCAAAGGGAGAGCAACAGATAACTGTCATGAACTTAGCTTTTTATATTTTACACGTGCTATGCTATGAATTATATAAAACTTTTTTGAAATGCGAGAATTTTTTTTGAACATTATGTTAGCGTGACATTACAATGACTCGTATGAAATTCCTGCGTTAAAAAATGATTAGTTCAAAAAATACATAAAATAAATAAAAAAATCCTTGTATTTGTGTGCACAACACAAATATCTAACCTAATCATCTACAACAAGCGTAGTAAAGGCCAGGTCGCTAGTATCCTCGACCTTATCTTCTTCCTTGCGAAACAGTCACACACTCGTTCTCTCTCCTGACTACACCAAACCTCATTTCATCACGAGTGGCAACTGTGGCATCGAGGCCCATACAGTTCAGCCCTCTCTCTCTCTCTCTCTCCCCCCACGGATGGACACTTGGAGGTCTGGGTGACTGGGTGGTCGTGCCTCCAGCACACCCGCCTCTCTCGCTCAAGCACGGGTGAGGGAATGAGATCACGGCGACGGGTTGTGGCCCTTGTGGGGGAACCCTAGTCTGGTTTGCTCGGATCTGGACTTCTTGAAAGGATCGATTCGATGATGGACATCACTGGCAAAAAAAATTTTCTTCGGATGACAATTTAAAATTTATTTCGTGAAACTTCGACAATTTAAAATCTGATAGTGTCATATATCATTTACACAAATATATCAAATCGTTAAAATCATTGCAAAATAAGTTCTAAATCATATAAAAATTCTGTCCAGTGAGAGCCTGAGAGGTGCTCGGTGGGGGTGCGTAGCTGGCCCTGTCCAGACTTCCAGAAAGGTCGACCTGTTGGGGGGGGGGGGGGGGGGGCGGGGGGGCACATGTCGGCACGAAGAGACTGAGAGTGAGACCGGCCACCACCAATTGGCATTTTTAGTATAGTAGAGAGTAGAGAAAAGACCTGCTCGGCTGCCGAACTATATTCGAGATCTTCAAAATCATGATTTATACCTCGTCGTTGCTATGCTTTATGAAGACTGTGCAAGTAAAAGATGCTAAAAAATGTAATCCCTCTGTTCATATTTATATGATATTAGAAGTGTTAGTTTGGAATCTTTTGATTCTCCGAACAGCAACTAAATAAATTTATTCACTTATAATTATTATAGTTATTGTCCTCACTTCTAACCAGAGCTTGCTCGCTCAAAAGAAAAAGAAAAAACAGAGCTTGCGATTCGTCGTGTCTCCTGCAGCACTGCACTGCTCGCCGTCCTGGGAAGAAAGATCCACTGACACTTAAGCCCACGGGCCACACACGGTCAAGAGGGCGCTGTTAGTAGCGCGTGGTGGTCAAGTGATGCAAGATCATTTCCCGAGCCTGACGCGAAGCCCACTGACGTCGATGCAACATGTAAAACACCGATATGCATTTCCTTTGGGATTGGATGGCAAAATTAAGATAAGCGTGTAGGTTTGTCTGGTTGAAATTTTTTGACCCATCGTGCTCTAGACAGACTATGTAAATTAATACTGCTAGATTTGTCCTAAAATAGTTACACACTGCAGATTTACAACAAATCAATGAACATTAATAACATCAGAACATATATTATAAAAATAATTGTTACGACGAATTTTAAGAAACCTATCAAAAATTATTGATCAAAGTTAAAGTTAACTTTAATCAATAATTTAAAGTTAAAGTTAATCAATCTATCAAAAATTATTGATCAAAGTTAAATTTTAGGAAACCTAAACGTAAAGTTACTTTTGAGAGACGGAGGTGTATGATCGAGGCATAGTAACTGCACACGTATGGGTGTTGGAATCCCGCAACGTAGTAGCCGAAACATGAGGTGATCAGGGCATTTCAAAGGTCGTGTACACGTCACAACGATTAAACCCCCTTTCGCCACCTGCCTATGGCGATGTGAGTACACTTGGACCAATGCTATTTGCTGCTCTTTGCATCCAATGCTCGAGAGACCATTGCACGGTGCGGCATTGCTTGCGTGTAGATTTCAGTCGCTTCACTCAGTTCTGAAAAACAGTTTTCAGAAAACTGCCTGCTGAAAGTGGCGAGATATTTCACAGGCTGTTCCTTACGATATGACGACAGTATTCTTTTCAAGCATGTCAATAGTCCCTTTCCGTGTGACATTCTTTTCAAGCGGTATCAAACGATGAATGTACAATTAGCTGCCTGCAGCAATTATATCTACGGCGACTACAGCTCTAAGTGTAAGGTGTCGTTAATAGACACCTGTCGAGAGCGAGGAAGAGAGAGACAAACCTTGTCGCTTTAGAGGGCGACGAATATTGCTCCCATTGAGAACGACAATAGAGCGAAGAGGTAACTAAATTATTATAGTAAATTTCAAGGAGCTCTAACGGGTCGTTTGGATTTTTTTTATTTTAGAGAAATTGAAATATATATAATCCATTAGTCTATTTGACTTGTAATTTGATATTTCGCAGCTTTTTCAAGCTCATAAATAATTTTATCTCAAATTTATAGGGTGTGACATAGAAATGGATTTTATAGATCATTATTTTATAATTTTATTCTACAACTTATAGCATACTTTTTAACTCATTTCTCTATAATAAAAATGCAATATATAAGTATGTTCCTTGTATTTTTAACGATAAATATACAAATATATTCTATATACAATTATATTAATTTAATTAATCTATATCTAAATTGTAATTATTAGAATGAATTCGATTCAAGGATCCAAACGGGCCCTAAGTTTATTGATAATTAATTCTAAAAATTGAAAATATAAAAATTTAAGTGAACTTAAAATGAAATTAAAAAAAAAGAGAAAAAATTAGTGTGAGCTAAAAATATAAAATTTATGTTTCTATTATATATATATGATTTTTTAGAATGACAAACAATTTAGAACGGAGCGAGTAAGCTTATAATATCCCTTTTGAATGGACGATAAATATTGAAAAATTGAGGAGCTTTCACTTTAAATTTAAGGAAATAATTTGAGGCTTATATATACCTCTTCTCTTCTGTACAGCAAAACGTGCAAGCTGACAGAATTTCGTACTCTGGCTCCACGTTGTATCCTCGTACTACTGTTCAATGGCGATCCTCTTGTTCACCTTCGCCGTCCTTGCTCTCCTCTTGGTACTTGTGGTCACCAAGAATGGCAAGTCATCACCACGGCTCCAGCTTCCAGGGAGTCTCCTCTTCGGACGCCCTCCAACGGTCGCTTCCCTGTCCGTGCTGCTTCGACGCCTCCACGCGCGCCATGGGCCCGTGGTCACGCTCTGGACCGGCAGCAAGCCGGCCGTCTTCATCGCGCGCCACAACCTCGCGCACCGCACCCTCGTCCGCATGGGCGCCGCCTTCGCGCAGCGCTTGCCGTCCTGGTCCGCCGGAGTGAACGGATACGGCATCAACAGCGCCATGTACGGCAGCCGCTGGGCGCTACTCAGGCGCAACCTCAGCTCGCACCTGGCGGCGTCGGACGTCGGCGGCGCCCTGCGCTCGTCCACGGACAGACTCGTTGGCAGCCTCGAGCTGGCCGCGGCGCGGGAGGGTGGCGTCGTCGTCCCGTCGGAGATGCTCCGGCAAGCAGTGTTCCGCCTCTTCGCCGCGCTCTGCTTCGGGCAGGACGCCGGAGCCGAGGACGACGACGTGCTCGCGCGTCTGCGCGGCCTGCACGCCGAGATCCTCGCGCTCGTCGTGGAGCTCGATGCGTTCCACCTCGTGCCTGTGGTCCTTCAGCTCAAGCACTACTTCCCCAGGTGGTGGAAGCTCGTCGGCGTCCAGAAGAGGCACCACGTCATTGTCATGGCCCTGATCGCCGCTCGACAGCGGCGGCGACAGCAGGTCAGTAGCGGCCTCGTCGGTGACGGGGCAGAACACCGATGCTACGTGGACACGCTGCTAAAGCTTGGGCTTGGAGATGAAGAAATGGTAAGCCTGTGCTGGGAGTTCATGAACGCCGCGGTGAAGACCACTACGACGGCGCTCGAGTGGATTATGGCACGCCTTGTGCTCCACCAGGTAACCAAACGTCATATGGTATGTTATTGATATACCTGAAGTATACTCCGTCCTTTCGGTTTAATATTGTTGAGGTTAGTGCAATTTTGCATTAATCAACATTAACAAATTAAAATCGAAGGGAGTACACATGCAAAGAAACGAAATAAGGCATGCGTTATGAAAATAAGGCAGATTCTACGATACATTGAAATGAATGAGTTATGAAAAATGATGCATGCGACAGTTTTAGAAACTAAATTCTTTCTATGTTGATTGAGGTGATATTGTATTCTTTTTTTTTCCTTTCAAAATTCAACAATTCAAATTGAATTGATGTTTTACCTATTAAGAGGTAAAAAAACATGAGTTTGGTCTACTTTAAAAGACTTCACATATAATACATAAAAAGAGAAATCAAATTTATAATACATTAAAATGTTGAATCATTAAGATTCTCATGTTCTCCTCAGGATATACAGCAAAAGCTATGGAACGACATCGCTAGGAGGTCAGCTGGTGGCAACGCCGAGTCCACCGGAGGCACGAAACCGTTCGTGGAGGCGGTGGTACTCGAAGCTCTGCGCCGCCACCCACCGGCACACTACCTGCTGGCACACACCACGGACCAGGACGTCTCCATTGACGGGTACGTGATACCCAAGGGCTCCGTCGTGAACTACGGCGTGGCGGACATCGGCCGCGACAGCAAGCTCTGGACTGACCCCGACACGTTCCGGCCGGAGCGGTTCCTCGACGGCGGCGAAGGGACGGGTGCCCTTCCTCCGTGCATATCCAGTACTGGTAGAGGCCGCGGTGGTGTCCGGGAGACGACGGCGATGAAGATGATGCCGTTCGGCGCCGGGCCGCGGGCGTGCCCCGGCGCGGCGGTGGCGGTGAAGGTGCTGCGCGCGTTCACGGAAGAACTGATCAAGCGGTTCGAGTGGATGCCCGTCGGGGATGGGACGGTGGACATGGCAGAGAAACCGGGGCTCGTCACCGAGCTGAGGACGCCGATGCGCACTCGTCTGGTCAGGAGGCGGTGACGACTTTTCAAGAGGCAGGCAGCATGCATAGTCTTTGTGCATGATTTACGCATGTTTGTTCCAGCTTTCCTTCATTTTTATAGGTAGGCTTTTGGAAAATCTCAAATTGTTCTAAAACTTGATAAGCCAGAAGTATTCTCAAGGTGCTTCTGGTTTTTCTACTTTTAGAAGCATTTGATTTTCAGATCATCCAAAAGCTAACCCGCTAAAGTGATGAAAAAGATGAAAACAAGCATATTCTTAAACTGTTCAGTAGGACTGTAGCAGAAGCCTCCAGCCAATCCGTTACTGTGTCGTGTGGCTGGCAGGCATGCGTGGTGTGCAAATATTTGGGGAACACTTGGAAAGAACAAAATAATAAAATAGAGGTTCAAAAGATCTTTAATTAGGGTTGCACATAGACTTAAGTTGATTGAGTTAAGTTGGGAATCTCAATAGATTAGTATATACTATTTGGCTTGGAAAGATTACAATGTTGATTTTGGATGAAAGCTTTGTACATGCATGTACTATGTATGTTTGATCATGTTAGGCATTGTACTCCAATGTGAATAATTAGATATGATAAAAAGTATAATGGGCTTGGTTATAGACTTAGATTTGGTTTGGAAAGAGTAAACTGTTGTAGTTTGGATAAAATTCCTAGTTTAAATTTCAACTGAAACTATTGTCCTAACAGTTTATTAGCCTAAGGCCAGTTTGCTCGAATTGGTGTGAACCATATTCAAATTGCTCTTTTTGAACTATAATTCATATCTTAACGATAACAATTTTAAAGTGGAGGAAGTTTTTTTTTTTACCTCGTTGTTTTTCACAGTCTTCAGCTTCAAAAGAACATGTACATGCATGTGTGTGTGTGTGAGAGAGAGAGAGAGAGAGACTGCAGCAAGCCACTGGGATTGATTGGAAGATTGTGTGTCCCATGGCCTGTGACTTGTCCTGCAATCAAAAAACAAGAAGTTGCACTTTCCAAGACACAATATGTTGATGGTGGTGGTTGCTTAAAACGTCCCTTTTTTTCAAGACTCCTGCAGGCTTGTCTCTCTTTAAAAAACTTCTTCTTCAAAGCCACTTTGGTATCTCCTCTTTCCATCGAATTCATATTCCAACATTTGAGTTTTGCCTCACCACCACTCCTTTCATATCTTATGTAGTACTCCCTCGGTCTCAATTAAATTCTTGTCGTTTCGGACATGGAAATTAACTTAACCTAGAAAAAAACTAATTTTGGGACTTGAAAAAGACTAGAAATTTTATTTGTGGTCAGTAAATAAAGCTGTTTGCACACGCCAAGTTGGCTGGTCCGAAGTTGTTCCGGTTTGAACGTCAAAGATTCAAATACGGAGGGAGCATATTGGATCATGGGGTATAACATTCTAGTACTAGGTTATATACTTATATTCAGTAGTACGTAAGTAATACTTGACACTTTTAATTGATTTGATAAATTCATTCAAAAGCAAGTGTTTTCCTGTAAGGCTCCGTTCGGATGAGCTATTAACAGTGACGACTGTTGCTGTTGCTGCAAGAATTCAATACATTTCTACTGTAACTGCAATATCGAGAACCTGCAGCGGCAGCCGTTAAACCGGGATCCGAACGCGCCCTAAGTAATTTGTCCTTGACGCCTAGCATCATCATAGCGTGGAGACTGCTGGGCGTGTAGCTAGTCTATCGTGATTTGGAGATTGGGACCTTTTCGTCCTGCCCGTTATTCAGCACTTGTCCAGTTCCAATTCGACGCGCCGGCCTACAAGTAGTCTCGATCGTCGCGTTGCTTTCCCACTCCACCCCAGCGAAACGTGTTTTTGCTGCGCGTAATCGCAACGGCTTCATAACGTGCACAGACGCCATTTCATTCTCATGTGTTACTCATTGGGACTCCATGACCCACACACGAATTTGCCAATCGATCGAGATTCAAGGGCCACCCGTCTCCTGAATCTCATATTCATATATGTGGGTCTCGAGCCAGACACTACCACTGCAGCTGACTACTTGCATAAGTTGGACCAACTCCAGCGACGTTGACAAAATTCTCTCCTAGAATATAAGTATTTCTAATTTTAACAAAGTCAAATTTTTATCACTTTGATCATTAATTATATTTTATCATATAAAATATATATATTTTTTATTCATCATGAAATAAATTTTCATAAAAAGTATTTTTTATTAGAAATTATGTAATTTTTTATATTAGTACAAATTAAAATAATTTAACTTTAACCAAACTCAAAAATATTTATATTTTGAAACGTATGCAATATAGATTAAACTACCGAACGACATCAAACTATATCTCGCAGCTGGATAGTACAACTATTTGAGTGAGTTGTTTTCTTTTGTAATTCAGATCTTCATTAAGATTCGCAACAAAAACATGGGATTTAATTTTACCTCTACTACTACATTCGTTTCACGGGGAAAAAATGGATAGAGGCTAGGTGAGCGGTGGTCTATCACCTAGAGCTTAGAGCTTAGGTGTGCTTAAGCGCGTCTATCTATTTTGCTAAGCGCTACCGAACCTAAAGATTTATCCTTAAAAAGAGAAAAAAAAACAAGACCTGAGATGGGCTGCCATCTGCTGGCACATTCAGGCCATCTAACTGGCCCATAAGCACTCACCTCACATGTTATCCTATTGCCACTAACACCACAAAAGCAACCACCACACTTAACCAGATGCATCAATGGCAGCCGCCCCAACTCCAATGGCATGACTCAAGCTTCAAGGCCAAGGAAAGGTTGGTCACTCTCTAACCCTAGACATGGGAGCGGATGATTGATTTGGTTGCACCAGGAATCAGATTGCTGCCAATGGGAAGGGGTTTCGGACCAACCAATCCTAACCGCTTCGCATCAATAAGGTTTGCTTGCGCAACTGCTTTCTCATAGAAGCTTATCTACGCTGCGTGGAGACGTGTAAATTGCTCTTGAAGTGAATGGTGTTTTCCTTCTCAGCGTTTAACTGCACAAAAGCGGACACGTAATACTATTTTTTTCTAACTTGTATAAAAAAATAACTTGATTTTTAGTTTAGATATGTATAACATAGAAATGAAGAAAAAAAAAAATCCTCCATTCGGTCTCTCTGCCACAGGGCCGGGCGAGCCACAGGCCAGTGTCCCAGTCCAACGCGGAAACCGCATGGGATAATCACAAAACCGGGCCCCGGGCCCCGGCTTGACCCGCTTCGTTCTAGTCAAGCCGTAGCAGCGCACAGGCTCTCCCGTCACTTCTCCCAAACCCTAGACAACCGCCGCCGCCGCCGCAGCATCGCGAGATGAGGCCCCGCGGCAGAGGCGACGACTTCGAAGACGACGATGACGACGACGAGTTCGAGGACGTTTCTCCGCCGCGTATCACCCCGGAGCCCGAGCCTGAGCCCGAGGCGGACCCAGCGCCCGAGCCCGAGCCCGCGCCGCCGCAGCCAGCGCGCCCCCCGCTCAGCAGCCTCATCGTCAGGCCACCGCCGCAGGAGAACGGGGGATCGTCCCCGCCGCCCTCCGCCGGGC
>BCLG01003960.1:30192-43392 GCA_001602295.1 Zoysia matrella
GGTCGCCGCCTCCGCCTGACAGACGGCGCCCTGCAAGCCCCCCTCCCCTGCGCCGCCGCTACACTCCGCCCCGTTTCCAGCCTCCTCGGCACCCGCGCTTCCATGACGAGCCACAAGGTCTGCTGCAAACCCCTTGTATCTCTCCATTCCTAATACTCGATTCATTAATTCGTTGATGTACATGATGGTGCACTCGTGCATGGCTGTATGAATTCCTATTGTACGGTATTGCTGGACTCACACGGTAGTGTTTACTTTCCTGCCAAGTGGTTTTTGTGCAATATTCGTTGAGTGCATGTGCCCCGAGGATTACACGAGGCGCATTTGTGAAATTGCCGTTTTAGATGTCCAAATGATATGTGTTGATCTGTAGAAAAATTGTTAGATTTTAGCAAGCATGTCTTTGCCATCTGCGTACACCATGGCTGTTTCAGTAGAAACAATTGTGTTTAGAAAAAATGGAGTACTTTTTTATCAATTGAATTGTCTGAATACGCCAATGATGGTTGGAGCTCGGAGACAAAAAAAAAAAAAGTCCTCATGATAATGCATTCTGTCGTGAGATGATTTTGTTTCCGTTACTTGTTCTATTAAATTATTGGCACGTTTGAAAGGATACAATGCTGACTGCACCTTTTTCATTTTTGTGTTACTATAAAAAGGGCAGTCTGAGTCATGTAGCTCCCGCTTGCACAAGGCCTGGGGAAAGGTTCGACCACTTTGGGTCTTTTGTATGCGGCCTTCCCCTGCATTTCTGTGAATGGCTGTTTCTAGGACTTGATCCTGGGACCTCATGGTCACAAGGCAACAGCTTTACCGCTGCGCTAGGGCCCCCCTTCATTCATCTGTTACTATAATATATATATTAAAATATAAAATGCTTTTGTGGCGAATCAGTTGATATGATAATTTGCAAAATGTTGAAAGGTTGGATGCATGAAGCGAATGCATAAGTATTTATTCCACCGCAATTAAAATGTTTGGGTTGTTATTTAAGTATTCTTATAGTACCTTGTGTAACTTCAGCAACTAGCAGTGCTGTTTGAGTAATCTTCTGCTTGTCTGTAAGCTGACATGTATGATACTTTTTGGTTCATGTTAGGTGCTAATGTCAGTACTAGTAAATGATCAAGTAGCTGTCTGCTCCATAGTGTTTCTGTATATGATTTTTGTTTGGAATTTCTTGAGTGCATATGAGTTCTTATTCTCTATAAGTTTAAGATGAAGTTTGTTTCATCCACCATGTTTCCCATCTCAGCAGGTTACATCGCTCTTTAACCAGCTTTTAGTTTCTTTTTTTATTTCATTGGTGCACATTAGTTCATTTTGCTTGGAGTACTTAATTAAGAAGATTACTCACTTTAAATTTCTAGTATGCAGCACAGTGTTATGAGCTGGGATCTGGTACAGTTTCTTCTTTTACAGTATTATATGTTCTTATGCATGCTTGTTCCGCAGATAGTTTGTGACATATTATTATTTTCAATATGTGCTTTTTGTCATTCCATCATTTATCAAAGGAGATGCCTTTCCTTTTTTTATTAACTATATCTCTGTTGAGCTATCATCGTTAATAGTTCTGTTCATATGAGCCTGCTTTACAGAATATTATTTCTTATCAAACCATGTCAGAAAAATAATGTGAGATTAAATGCCTGAAACCACCTGATATACTTGAGAAGTTGTAAATTTCTTCTAATTTTTTGCTGGCTTGGATGTTCAGTTCAATGGCCAAGCACTGCAAGCTCTACTAAATGTCAAATGAAGTATGGATTTTGCTATTCTACTGTAACAGTTCCCAACTTGACTGTCTTGGGTGCCATTTCTTGCAAGACGAGATAAACATTGATGATTTGGTACAGAGTTACTATATTGCTCTGCTAGTCTACTTTATTTGCTGGTATAATGACCCGGAAGCATTCTGCGATGCAAATATCGTGAAACAGAATTCCCATTTGCATGTGCAATTTGGTGAACTCTGCAGAGTTTCAAAGTTTTGTGATAACAAGGAGTGAATTGTTGAGATAGACTTCAGACTTATAGGTCACATTAATACAGATGTGGCTTTCAAGTTCGTGGGGACATGCCTTTTGGAATTGTTTGGGGAGATATATTTTAGCAGCTTCGATGTGAGCCTAGCAGAATCATTTGGCTCTTGTTGTCATCAGTGTTTGAACCTTTAAGAGGCTTAAGATGGACTTGAGGTTCAGGAAGCTGTTGGTTAAGCTCCTTGTTAATTTGGAAAATGGATATCTGGAGAGACTTGTAATGTTGAGCTGGAGGCTGGCCTAAACACCCTTTGGGTTTGATATGTGCAGATTGCGTAATAATACAACAAGTCATTGGATACATTTAGAAAATAGGACTATGCCAAATTGTTAAGGCATTGCGAAGGGTGTAGTTCTTGAGATAATGACGTAAGTGGATGCTGTAGAGACTAATTGACAATGGAATTGTCATGCGCACCCACATCTTGATGTCTTGAGGCATCAAAGGGAGTTACGCTTTCCTGAAAGCTGAGTTGTTTCAGTTGCCTTGCAGGACACCAAAGATACGTGTCCAATATATGCTGCATGCTAATAAGCTGAAGCTCCATTTTGATTGAGAAACCAGAAACAGATAATTGACTCAGTAATAAACACCAGAGTGATATTGGATGCACGGAGCTTTGATAACTTTCCTTCCGAATAGCAACCCTTAGTTTTTGATGGAGTATTAGCTGTGAGGCCTGATGGATGCATAGCTTTATGAATAATGTGGAGGAATATAAATGTTGTCAATGGGGGTGACCGGACTGATTCTACTGTGATACCATAAGCAGACTGCTCCAGTGTTCCTACTTTGTATCACTTAGTAGTTTACCTGACCAATATTTGAGAGGTAGTTTAACTTGCATGGAAATTGTTGAATCTTATCGGCTAAAGGAGCTGAGATTTTGTAGCAACGTCCAGTTCTGATATTTGGGTGTTTAGCTAAAAGTACATTATGAATCACAGTGGAGAGATAGTTTCAGTGGCAGTCTCAACTTGCAATGGTATTTCCTTCTCAGATATGCTTGCCTTTGCAATCATGTTTTGGTGTTTGGAGGTAGCATTATTGAAAGTAGTCTGAAGTGGTGTGCCTTTTTCAATTTCATGTAGCTAGCGTTAGCATTCCTTGCTAATTGTACTGGTTTTACTTTTAATGCTTTCTTGGGATTTTTATGATTTCATTTCAGGATATGGGATGCATCCAGGACCTTCACCACCACCGCGCCTGCGCAGACTAGAAGCTAGCACTTTTGATGATGCTGTTGGTCCATGTCACCACCGTGGATATCAAGGGAGTGTTAGAGGTGGAAGGTTTCGAGAGGGTTCACCATATGGAAGAGGGGGCAGATCATATGGCAGAGGCCATCCTGGAAAAGATTTCATAAATATTGGTGGAGAATATGTTCACAGGAATGATCCAAATTTGTCACCAAGAGAAGGTGATTGGATATGCCAGAATCCCATGTAAGCAAATCTTTGGCTTGTCATTTTTTGTCATACACCAGTTTGCCTTTGAATGTTTCTAACATGCCTTTTGCTTTTGATATCAGTTGTGGAAATCTCAATTTTGCCCGGCGCACTCACTGTAACAACTGCAACAAGTACCGATATGCACCTGAAGCATTTGAGCCTAGCCGCAGTCCTCGTAGGGGTTACTTGAGCCCTCCTCCACGAGGACCTGCAAGGATTGGTGGTCCTCCAATTGAGCGTCCTCCTCCAAGGGAAATGACCAGGTACAGATCACCACCTCGAGGTTGGGGTATGGGTGGTCCTAGGGGGTACGCATCTCGGTCCCCTCCAACAGAGCGTGCAGGGCGATTTGCAGAGCCTTTGTTTAAGGGAAGAATGGCCTTCCGTGGTGATCGTGATCCAAGGGACCGAGCCAATTTTGATTGGTCTGCCAATGATGAGTACAGCCAAAGGGATCATCCACGTGATGGTATGTACCTTGACAGGAGCCGTCGTCGGTCAAGGTCTCCTCAGGGTAACTGGAGTAGTGATCTACGTGACAGAAGCCATTCTCCTCGAAACAGGCAAATGAAGAGTTCTTTCACTGGAAGAGGTCCAACTGATGACTATGCTGATCCATACATTAGCCGAGGCAGGCCAAATAATCTGTTGGCTGGCCGTGGCCGTGGCCGTGGCCGTGGCCGTGGCCGTGGCCGTGGTTATAGATTAGGTGGTCCATACCCTGGTGAGGGTCGACATGCTAGAAATGATGATGGCTACTAGATCATCATGAACTGCTTGTGTGATTGCATTCTGTCATCGAAGAAAAATCTAGTCAAGCTGGAGCTGAGTATCTGCAGCTTGTAATATTAGAGATTCTCCATATTATGTCCTGAACCAGTCGTAACTATCGCTTCATATTTGGACATGCAGTAAGGTTATAATGAACCTTTTCTCTTTGGACATTATCGGTGCATCGTCGTTAAAGGCCAGATCAGATATGAACAATTCACTATGTTTAATTGTTGTTGGATGCTCATACTGGTGATGTCAGACAGATTATTTCATTCTTTCTTGCTGGGTTGGTACATATCTGGAGTGATTTTTGGCTACTAACTTTTGCTGCGCAAGGATGACAGTATTATTGGAATTTTTGAGGCTTCATCAGATTTTGTAAAGCATAGGAAGTTCTGCAATTCATGTCAGAACTGCAGAAAGGCGGCATCTTAGGAAAAAATTATCTTGCCATGTGTTTATCGTCTGTTCTGACTTGTGCGTCTTGTTGATTAAGTTGGTTTAGCAAGTGAGCATAGCGTAGCGATGTATTTTGAAGCTTGATACGCCTTCTTTTTTAACTTTCAACTTCTAAGGGGGAAAAATACGGAGGGAGTATTTGGGTGTAAGTGTCAGGCAAGTGTGGACTGACTCCGCAGGGATGAATCGATCTTGGTCCTACAAGTACTAATTTTGTTTGGAAAGTACTCCCTTCGGTGACAACTGTTGAAAGAATTTTAAGTTATTTTTTACCATTTGTGTTATTCAAAAAATATGTCATATTATTAATTGTGTTTCAAATACCATTATGATAAAGCATGCTACAATAAAATCTATGATATTAATTCAGAATTTAATGAACTAAAATATGTGCCTCATATCGAGCTATGTTGCAGAGCTCGATCAATCCCTGAAAAGCAACACCAGCAAATCTAACTAGCTGTTCTTATCTCACTTCTTAGGAGCCAACAACTCAGCTCGATCTAGCTGTGTTGCCACTTGCCGAGGCCCGGATGACCAACGGGAAACTCGGCTATTAGCTAGAGCTATCAAAATTGGCAATTGGCATATGGAAAACCAAAAATAAATATCTGCAACATCTAATAGAGACAAGCTTTGATACAGCTCAGTGTCTTCGGAGTAACAGAAAAACTTAACATATACAATATATTCACGATTTATTTTAGTGAAAATGCAACATTAAATAATTGCAACATCCAAAAGTTGGATCATATGTATATACTTAATGTTTCAGGTGTTCAAAGTTTGGCAAATTATGTTTTAACAAAAACAAAAATTTTCCTTCCCCTTATTTGTTTTGCAGAGGCGGCTAAAATGGAACATAAAATTCACATACCAAAGTTAGCTGTGAGCAAAATATGAAGCTGGAGTACAATACTCACTCCATCTTATATTACTTGTTATTCTAGAGTTCTAAATTACTCTTTATCTCTAAATACTACAACTTCCTCTATCTCAGAATACTTCTATATGATTACGTTAAAAGTGAATAGACAACAATTTAGGAATGTAGTATTATTTTTTTCTCTAATATTTTCTCCTCCTTAGTTTTTGAATTGATTTTTTAAGATAATACTTTTAGTTCAAAAAGAATTGTGATGCATACATTTTAGAAGTAGGCACCGCAAAATCTAACTGTGGAGGCGTGTACCTGTTTAAACCCGTCCTCGCCCCCTTGGTTGATATCAGAGTGGACTGTCAGAGTGGATTGGCCTCCCCCGCGCTCTCTAGCCGTCCGTCTCTCCTGCTGCAGCCTTCTTCCCCCTCGCGCGTCGCTGCTCCCCAATGGCGGCCACGGCTCCCTCCCCTCCAGCTCTCCTGAAAACCTCGCCTCCTGCAGTCCTCTCCCTGCGGCCCGTCCACCGCCGCTGCAAGCTTCCCTGCGTCAAGGCCAAGGTCTGCTGCTTTGCCTTTCCCGCCCACCTACCGATACGCATGCCCATGATTCTCGAGTTCTGCTCTTGTTGTTTGGGTTGATCATCCTTGGAATACTATAAAAAATGTAATTGAGAAAGAAACAGAAACAAAGAATGGTTTGCATCATGTATGTTCATACCTCGTAGTTTTGAATTGTTGTTTGCTTCTTTTGTCAGAATAACAATAAAATTGGTAGTAAGAATTGGGGCTGCTCAGTACTTCCATAATTACATTTTTTCCAGCTATATTTAGGTGGCGATTGAGTTTAATTTTGTAATGCTTGCTAGTTGGGATTGAATGGCTGATAAACCTCAAGTTGTGAAAATATTGTCTCACGGTTGAATATATTAGTAGGAACAAATGCTACAGCTACAGAGCGGGAGCTCGCATAACGGGAATGAGGTCATAAGAATTTTTTTTTTTGCGACTCATCGAAAGATGGGGTTTATGAGATAATGCGTCATCTATACAATCATTTTCCATGCATAATGAAGATATATGGATATGATGCTTGATTGCTTATCTTCAAATCTTCCTTTTTGACCTCTTCCAGTTTCATATGAGAGCTTCCTGGGTGTAGGAACATAATTCAATGCACTGGAAGCTACGTGAGCCATGCCTGGTGCACGGGCACCATGCTGAAAGTCAAAATTCAGCTGTTATAGTCATTTTTTCATCGCAGGTGCACAACCTTGAGAAAAAATGTGTGCACCAGGCACCGGTGTGGACGCTCGGTGACAACTAACATGCGCAGCCTAGGCGTCGCACTATACAGCTCAAACTTACTTTTCAATATGAACGAAGCTAATTAATAACTATTTGAGAGCATTTACCTTCTAGTATGAGGTAAAAGTTCAATTTATACTTCAAGATTCCTGTAAATGGATGGTTTGGTCTATTTTAAATAGACTATTCAATACTGAATGATTCAATTAATTTGATTGCTGGCTTGACTTGAGTTTAATGAATCTACTGATACAGTATGATCTTTGAATCTACCGATCCAGTATACTGAATGGTTTGATGAATTGTCTTTAGTCACCATTTTAACCTGTACTACCTCCGTTTCTAAATTTTTGACACTTTTAACTTTTAAATAAATGTCATATTTGACTCTTCATCTTATTCAAATTTTTTGTAAAAATATTATTTATTTTATTGTGATTTATCATAAGAAATGTTTTAAACATGACTAATTTATTTTATATTTATAAATTTTTTAGGACAAATGGTGAAACATGGTACTTAAAAATCAAAACTATCAACAACTTAGGGACGGAAGATACTATGATATTACTTATTTTGTAAATGTTTATCTGGATCACTACTTCTAACTGACCATATATTATACAAAATGGTTATTGTCACATGCCAGAAAAAAACACCCCCTAAAATATTTAGCGGACAGTGTCTTAAACAGCTAATAGTGAAAGTTAAATGAGGGAATAGCAGGATACAGCTGCTAAATCATATGAACATACATAATCTCAATTACCTCTATAATGTTAGCTTTAGCCGGACCTTTTTTTTCTGAACTCACATGCCATGGTATAACGTGCACTCGGGTACCTGGAGCTCTAGCTTCGTCACTGATTCAATGCATGTAGTTCCTATCTTTCTTTACCTATCATTTGCCAAAGTTTGAATGTTCTTGTTTAAATAGCCCACAGAAAAGGACCAAAGCTCTAAAAAGCCTCAAAAGGTAAACAGCATTCTTTGCAAGGACTGCGAAGGAAACGGTGAGCATGTTCGTCTTATATTCGTAAAGGTTTTCCTATCCGCCTTCCCATACTCATTGACTGTGGTTCCTTTGATAAATTATATCTGAGTACGCATTCATTAATATTGCAGTTTACATATTTTCTTGCCTAATCAATCTGACTGCATATCTACGAAGAAATGATACCACTAGGTGTGGCATCCCTCTTGTATAAAATGATCAAAATCAACAAATTTGTCTTGCATAATTAGCTGTTTGATCATCCTCTGAAACAATTTCTTTTCCAACTATGGAAGTACAACATCATCGCCTGTCTCAGAACTGTAAGTTATTAATATGTTGGGTTTCAGCAAAGTGGCTCAGACTTACGGCTCTTGTTTCTAATCATACTTAAGTATGCTAAAAATGATTTTAATAGTATTTTTTTGTTCTTTTTAATGCAAAATACTCTTATTTTGTCTGAGAGGTTTTCTAATGTACATGCTATATCCAATTGGTCCCGATTGCTGTTTCCAATGTAATGTCCTTTTTTTTTCCCTTTTGTGTGACAGTTTCACTGTAAAATGACAGGTGCAATCGTATGCAGCCAATGTAAAGGAAATGGGGTGAATTCTGTTGATCATTTCAATGGGCGATTTAAGGCAGGAGCTTTGTGCTGGCTTTGCAGGTACCATTTATCTTGACTCTGCCAGTAGAGAATGAAATAAAAGGAAAAAAAAAAACAACAGCAATTATGTTACTAAGCATGGTCCCTTAGACATACTTCTACTCATCATTCAAAGCAATTAACAAAACTGCTGTTTCACTTGCAATCTATTGTCTTTGCTGACAACTGGCTGTACAAAAAAATTTATCTTGCAGAGGAAAGCGTGAAATCTTATGCGGGAGCTGCAATGGCGCTGGCTTCTTGGGTGGATTTCTGAGCACTTTCGAGGAAACTGCAGAATAGGGTCCTTGGTTTATGTTATTCTTTCTTTTCGTAATGTATTTGTCGATTTCGAAAGATTTATGGCCCTTTATATTGCTTCCACTGCAAATGCACGAGCAGTGTGGTGGTTAGTCACCGAGTTGTGGTGCGAGCCAGCCGGGGTTCAGATCCTGGCTTGCGCAAAATAAAATAAAAAAAAAATCCACTCGCCGTGCCTCCACCAAAAAAATAATGGCATGTTGCTGGCCCGTGGTAACTCTTCTGTATTTGTGCCTCTACATGGAGTCATGGACATGCAGGCCTGAACACCAAGTGTCGAGTGTGTAAACTCCAAAATATGTGCCTCTACAAGCTACTTTTACGCTCAGCTTGTCATTGAGTTGTAGTTTCGGTAGCACGAGTTACTTTTCACTAAGCTTCTCATTGAGATGCAGTGCTGATATCAGAGCGCCTCTGTTTAAACTATTCAGTAGATGTTTGTTTATAAAAGTTTTTTTTTAATAGAAAAACAGTTTTTTTAAAATAAAAAGGGGGCAGAGGCACTGCCCTTTGATTAATTCAGGTAGAAAGACAACAGAGTATCTGGACATATTATTCCTGTTACATAAAATTAAGGCCTTCTTTGAAATACAGGAATTTCACAAAAATGTTATAGGAATTTTACAGGAATCAATTCAATTTATGTAGGAAACAGAAAAAATTCCAAAAGAGGCCTACATTTCTGATTACTCTCTAAAATATCAAAAGGGCTGCCATGCCAAATCTATGATAGTGCAACGGAGCTAAAAAAAGTTCACCGCATGCTTAAGTTTGGCGAAAAATCAAGCTATTCGATTTAACAGAGAAATTAGATTTGCCACCGGAGTACTCTCTCCATTCTCAAATTGATGTTGCCCGTTGATTACAAATATAACTTTGACTATTTATCTTTTTTAAAAATTTAATTCAAATTTAAAAAATTATAAGTTGTAATTAAGACAACTTCGATGATAAAGTAATTAATAACAAAATATTTGATTTAACAGAGAAAGTAGATTTGCCACCGGCGTACTCTCTTTATTCTCAAATTGATGTTGCCCGTTGGTTACAAATATAACTTTGACTATTCATTTTATTTAAAAATTTAATTCAAATTTAAAAAATTATAAGTTGTAATTAAAACAACTTCGATAATAAAGTAATTAATAACAAAATATTTAAAATTTATTATATTTTTTTAATAAGACGAAGGATCAAAGTTGATATTTTTAGTGAATGACAATAATTTGATAATAGAGTGAGTATAATACTACTCGAGATTCAAAAATTTGGGTGACACCAAACAAACCTCCTGCGCTGCCCGTCAGCTGCTCCACCCCTACCACTTCCCTCCTAAATCCGACTGCGGCGCAAATTTCTTCGGATTCCACTCCTCGGAGCCCTTCCTCCATCTCCGCCAATTCGCTTCGTGGAATTGATTCCCTCATAGCGCCGCTCTTCTTTACCCTTGCTCTTTTTGATTCGTTCTCGAGTTAGGAACCAAACAGGAACTCGAGTTCTTGGCTGCCTGGTCCAGACTGCCCCAATTCCACGCGGTAACGCGGAAAGATTTGACTTTGGGTCTCTCAATAGAGGTTTAGGTGGATAAATCGGAGAAGCCATCTGGGGATTCCGGTTTGGAGACCTAAGCCGGTGGAAATTTGGTCTGTTGATGGAGCAGGAGAAGCAGCAGGGGATGGAGCCACGGTCGCCTTCATCGCCACCAGCTGCGTCAGTCGAGCGGAGGGCACCTCCAAAGCCACAGCAGCAGCAGCCGAAGCCGACGGTCTTGGTGCAGCCTGCTATGCCTGTGCCGAAATCGTGGCCAGTGGCCTTCACGCCTACGTGAGCAAATTATTCCTTTTGAGAATTCAAATTCTAACGTGCGTTCTCTAGATTTCTTGGTGTCGGGAACATATCTCTTCTTAGAGTGTACTCCCTCCATTCCAAAATTGTTGTCTTTCCGCTTGTCAAAAGTATTATGATATTCTAGATAGCAGTCTCACTCTTGGTTAATGAAATTGTTGGTTTTAGGGGATTGGATTATGTATGGTGGCGCTCTTATAACTTGTATACTAACATGTGATATTTGCACTTCAATGATTTTGGAAGGTTGATGCTATTGAAAATGTTGAGATCTGTAAGGGTTTCACTGTTTTGCTTTTGATGACATTATTAAGCATTTTCAAATGGAATTGCTATAGATACTACTAGGAGTGATATGGACGCAAGATATAAGTAGGCCTATATTTATTATTCACTATGGTTCATCCATGACCCGTTAGCTTTGTGCGGTGTCGTTTAGAAGAATAGGTATCACTTTGGTCAATCAGTTGTGTATGTGTTAAAAGATATTTCTTCATACATGCCTCAAAACACATAGTGGATATATTATGCACTGAAATCAAATCATGCTATAGTGTCACCATCCTTTCTGTACTTTTTTTTTCAGAAAAAAAAAACTTATCTAGTGAGAAAGGACTTCCACCCTATAATTGATATATGTTGGAGGTGAGAATCGAACCCTAGTTGGCAGGGTGACATCCACCCCTTCTAACCGGTGCATCTCTAAGAGACATCGACCCTGGCATTAATTATGTATTTGTTTTTTTTTTGTCGAGATTAACCTCCATGATGCTGGCTGTTATTTGTCGCAAGTCATTTTATTTCTCGCCTGTGAGTAGATTTTATGTTTTGCTTGCAGAAAGAAAAAAGAGAGAAGAGTACTGGTATGCAAAATGCAGATAACTTCTGCTAATGACATATATGAAATTTGCATGTTTCAGGAAGCCCATGGTCGAAGTGAAGAGCGGTACCCCAACTAAGAGAAAGAAACATTGTAACTGCAAAAACTCACATTGTCTAAAGTTGTGAGTACTTCGTTTTGGCATTCGATATTTTTGGATATCAATTATCATCCATATCATGTTAGTATGCAGATAGAGATAGTATTGTGCCAGGGGTTTACTAGAGATGGTTTACTAAACTTGTCTTTTTTTTCAATGAAAACTTTACTCTTTTTAAATATTAAAAAGCATCGAAGAAGTTAACTCTTGGCAAAAGAGGAAAAAACTATGATATATTCTAGTACCATAGGAGTTTCTTCCATTATCATTCAAGGCCTATTGAATCATTTTTGAGCAAAATCTGCTGTTTTAGCTTTCATCTTTATCCTTTTGCTTTATTTTTGGTAAATGAAGTGTTGTGTTCAATATATTTTCTTCATATTGCCAACTTTGCGATTTCAGTTTCTGTATTATCTCTCAAAGTTATAATAGTAGTTATTGTCAAATAGAACATCATGTGAATTGAAGGCGCGATCTCTGACTTGATATTTATTTCTTAGGTACTGTGAGTGTTTTGCAGCAGGTGTATATTGTGATGGCTGCAATTGTAAACATTGTGGAAATACTGTTGAGAATGAAAAGATTAGGCAGGAGGCTATTAACAATGCAAAGCAACGCAATCCGAATGCCTTTCAACCTAAGATTGAAAATATTTCTAATAATGCCAGTGTTCGGAAGGTACGTCGCTTTCCTAAATGGAATTGTTTAACTGCAGCAAATGCCCTTCATCTAATGTAACATAAAAGTCTGCAACAGAAGTTTACTACTGTAAAATATCGCCATGTATTTCTGCGCTTATGCTTGCATTATCAATTATCTGCATATGCTTTGTTGGACATATGAATCATGCTGAAACTTAGAATTAATCCTGGAGTAAGGACAGCCTAAACTTGAGCACTGGTGCTACCATGCCGCTTGTTTCATCTTTTCTTGCTCCTGCACTTTCTTGTAGCATGGCAATATAACTGTGGGCTAAATGGCTAATAGCTTAATTTTAACTTTTTGTATTATATAAATGTTTTGAATTAACACTCATTTGAGCTGCCCATCTGTATAAATTATATACACCATTGTTACTATTTCACCTGGACACCATTCCCTATTTCCCTTCATTCATTTTGGTTTTTGTTTAATCATTAAAGACATCCTTTTTTGTATTTTACCATTACTGATTTGGATAAAATACTTAATCATGCATTTCATTTATATGTGTTTAACCAATCTTACCAATATCAACTGACAATCAGGATGATGCTGGTGCAGTACCTTCAATTCCAAAGCATAACAAAGGTTGTCATTGCAAGAAATCCGGCTGTCTAAAGAAATACTGTGAGTGTTTCCAAGCAAATATCCTTTGCTCCAAGAATTGTAAATGTATGGATTGCAAGAACTTCAAAGGAAGTGAAGAGCTACGTACTACACTTCAAGGGGATAATTCAGATGATCGAACGAACATTCAACAAGCAGCTAATGTTGCTCTGAATGATGCCATTGGAT
>BCLG01003961.1:0-19838 GCA_001602295.1 Zoysia matrella
GCGAAGAGAGGCCCCCGTCTTGTAACATTCTCCTCGAGATAATCCGCTCCCTGGACGTAGGGTATTACACCATCCGGGTGGCCCGAACCAGGTTAAAAATCCCCCTGAGTCCATCCTAGATTAGGCCTTTTCGAATCCGAAGGCACACCTTCCCTCACGACCGTATATTTACTGTGTCGGTGGTCAGAACGCCGACAAGTTCAGACAGTGAAGACATTTCATCTAAAAAGCTCATTGAGAATGTAAGACAAATGCACTTCACCTGAAGTTCAAACATATTATTTTTCAAAAATTATTAATGTGTCCAGTGTATTGATTTGACAGGTACAAAAAGACTGGATGGAAATGTCACAGGTTTGTACCAGGTACCCATCACTGGAAAAAAATTGTCTCCAACAGGTAAAACTGTGCATCAATATTGGGTTAACATGTGTCAGCACAATTCCAAAGGAACGGCCCTATATAGGGGAAATTGTCAGCAAGATCAATGAAAGAAACAAGAGTTCATCTACCAATTAGGTCTGATATTATGGGTTTGGACCCGCTGTTGGTACAGTAACATAAGCTGTTTGGCACCCAAGTACTGAAGTGTATATCAAAAATTCCAATTAGTTGGCTTAGAAATAAACCTAACAATTAGACTAGACATTTTGGTTACATAGCCTTTAAATTAGACATGTGTAATGGTTACTAGCCATGAGCCCATGTGTTGCAAGAGTAACATGTTTTAGCCAAATTATTATCATGGTATGCACAGAATTGTGTTCTTTGGCATGCTAATGTACTATCATCGATAATTTTCAAGAGAGCCATCTAGCCCACTTAGATGGCACCTCGGTGCTAGACATAACCCTCTCCCTATTGCTACCACATTAAAGTAGGAGAAGACATAACGAAAACAATGCATCAACAAATCCAGATGTTCTGCAAAAAATAACTGGATCGAGCCTATTGGTGTGCATGGCCTATTCTGTGTAGTTCCAGAACGAGCATAATGTCGAGCACTTGATGAGCATACCTTCATTGGAGTGAAAAGCCTTCACTGTAGCGCCGTATAAAGTAATTGCGGCCTCTGCGAACGGCGGAGCCGCAGAGCATGCTGTTCGAGGTCTACGCCCACACGCTGGCGGCAAATGCCAGCCGGGGCCAGGGGACATGGACAAGTGCCAGAGCCTGGGCAACGCAGCATTGGCCACCACGCCAGCCGCGGCGCCCCTGCACAGCACCTGGAGGGATGGAAGGGAGCGGCCACCTTTTTCATGGCGTTTGGTCTGGGGTCACGCGGGGGCGAGCTGGCCACCGGGCGAATATTCGCCCGGATTCGGTGGCAGCGGCGTCCCTCGAAATCGAGCGGACGGCGCGGCCCCCGGCCTCCCGCGCGCTTGCTCGCGCTCCTGCATCGGCTCGACTGCTCGCCGTCAACCCCGTCTGGCCCGTGTTTCCACCAACGCCTCACCTCCATGGCTCCAGCGATGAGGACGACAGAGAGAGAGCCGAGGTAAAGGAAGACCAGGGGCCAGGGCGAGAGAGCTGAGGGAGAGAGAGAATACGAGGCACACACGCGGGGAGGGAGAAGAATCAGAGAACGGATTCTTCAGTTGCCATTGAAAGAGAGACAGAGAGAGTAACCGAGGAGGACGCACGAGGAAGACGACTGTCTTCGATTGGAATGGGCCACGGTTTGCTTTCGGCCCATAGAAGGAAAGTTGTGTTTTATTTGATTTTTCACTTGATTTAATTTAAAACAAATGAAGCTGAATTTGCAAAGTAAATATGCGATAAACTTTCTCTCTTTTTTATTAAAGCTCAACACTCACACATCCCTCCCACCAACGGAAATTGGGTGGCCTCATCCTTCACCCGTTTTTGCTAGCCCCTCCGTTCATAAATATAAGTCATTATAATATTCAAAATTTGTTCATCAATATATTTTCACTTCTCAATATATCTTTCTCTCTTTTCAGCACACTTTTTCTCTTCCCAATAAATCTCTATCTCTTTCCTTCTCATTTTCTGTATACTGTACTTTTTTATTTTTTCTTAATTCCCGTGTCTAAAGGTAGAATGACTTATAAAAGTGAACGGATGGAGTACCAAACAAAAATCTAGCTCGCCCTATCCATTCTACCAAACATAACAGGGGGCGCTCTGTCTCTGGCTCCATCCCATCCTACTTCGACTCCAAACCAAACGCAGCCTAAGTCGCTGCAGGCTGCAGCCCCGCGGTCCCCATGCCTTATTGGCGGCGAGGGCGCGTCCAGCGCCCGCTCGATGCAGAAGGCGAGCTGTGTTGCCATAGGCACTAGTGTCTGAGAGAAGAGTAGCTCGCTGAAGAAGAGGAGCGGCATTTACGCTCCTTTCCAACAAAAGAATCTCACATAAATTTAATTTTACAGAAAAAAACACAAAAAAATCCTGTATTCCAAAGATCACCTAGCTTAAAATGCTTTGCAAACCAGAGCAATGTTCAAGAGGACTTGGTTCCATGCAAAAAAGCTGAAAATGAAAACTGAAATAACAAAAATGAGAATCGCACTTTCTTATTTTCTTGCTGTCACTTTATTATTATTTACTCATTGTATGGTTTCTGTTTTAACACTTTTCACTCAAGCCGATGAAAAATCAGCTCAACCATATATATATGTAATTTAATGGAGTCTAATCTTGATTGGTTGCAAAAGAAAGTGGAACACTATTTATCAAATACGAACAATATGTGCGAAGCTATAGAGAAAATAGAGGACATGGATAAGTTAAGGCAAAGATTTTGCATGGTCTTATAATGAAATGCTCAGATTGAGCCGCGAGCTAGCCATGCATCGGCTTTCAATAAAATCTAGTTTTAGACCTTTTAAGCAACCGATGAGAAGATTCAACTCGAATATGCACGATCAGATTAAAGAGAAAATTAACCGATTATTTGACGCGAAATTTATAAGACCTCGCAGGTATGCGGAGTGGTTCTCCAACATCGTGCCGGTGAAAAAGAAGAACACCGGTAAGATTAGAGTTTGTATTGATTTCAGAAATTTAAATAGCGCCACTTCTAAAGATGAGTATCCTATGCTCATAGCCGATATGTTGATTAATGATTCTTCTGGCCATAGAGTTATGAGCTTTTTTTATGGTAATGCGGGATATAATCAAATCTTTATAGCCGAAGAGGATATGTCTAAAATTGCTTTTAGATGTCCTGCTTTTGTAAAATTGTTTGAGTGGGTTGTTATGACTTTTAGGTTAAAAATTGCGGGTGCCACATATCAAAAAGCCATGAACTTTATCTTTTATTATTTGCTTGGTGTCATTATGGAGGTATATATAGATGATGTGGTGGTCAAATCAGCCGCTTTAGATTCCTACTTGGCCGATCTACAACTCACTTTGGACTGAATGCGTCGTTTCGGTTTAAAAATAAACCCGTTTAAATGTGCTTTTGGTGTATCGGCCGGGAAATTTTTAGGTTTCATAATTCATGAGAAGGGCATAGAGCTAGATTCTAAGAAGATAGAGGCAATTAAGAACGTGCAATCGCCTACATGTAACAGAGAATTGCAAAGCTTTTTAAGAAAAGTAAATTACTTGAAGCGATTCATATCCAACATGTCGAGAAAGATTAATGCATTTACTCCTATTCTTCGGCTAAAGAATGAAGCCGAATTTACTTGAGGGGCAAAATAGCAAGAAGCTTTTGAGAAAACCAAAGAGTACTTGTCTTTGCCACAGGTGCTTAGGGCGTCTAAGGGAGGAGTCCCTTAATTTATGTCTCTACATAGCGGCGGAAGATGATGTGGTTTGTGCTGTTTTGACACAAGAAGTCGAAATAAAGGAGTACGCGATCACCTATATGAGCTGACGGTTGGTGGATGCGGAAACAAGGTACACTCATCGAAAAACTATACTTTTCCTTGTATCAAGCTTGCACCAAGTTGAGACATTATTTGCTATCTAGCACTTGTGTGGTTGTTTGTCAAACCGATGTTATTAAACATATGTTGCATAGGCCAATTTCTAGTGGTATGCTGCTAAATGGGCTTATGCATTGATTAAATATAATTTGTCTTATGAATCGTTGAAATCTATGGAAAATCAAATTGTTACTAATTTTATTGTTGAACATCGAATTGATTTAAAACATGATCTAGATATTGCTTATGTTACTTTTACTTTTTGAAAGTTATATTTTGATGGATCAGTTTGTAAAAAGGGTCAAGGTGTTGCTGTGATTTTAGTATCTCCTCATGATGCACGCTTTGAATTCTCAAACCGATTAGAGTATGATTGCACTAATAACCAAGTCAAATATGAAGCGTTGTTGTTTGGTTTGGGGATGTTAGAATCCATGAGAGTTAAACATGTAGAGGCATTCGGCGATTCATTATTAGTAGTGCAACAAGTTGCTAGAAATTTTTAATGTTTAGACGGATCGCTGAAGGCTATGTTGGATAAATGCCTAGACATCATTAAAGGAATGGATGAGTTAAATATACATCATGTGCCTAGGTTAGAGAATAGTAAAGCTAATGAATTGGCACAACAAGCATCGGGTTACAATGTTAGTAAAAGTAAATTTTCAGTCATTAATAAATCGATGTTTGAGGTTTTAGAATTAGACCATTCGGACACTAACACGTCAAACCGTGACAATACCGAATCACTTGATTGGAGGTCCCATAATTTCATACATTCGTAGCCTAACCCAAAGTGTAGATAGCAAAGTTTGGCATGTGGCTTTTAACTATACTTTGATTGATGGTGACTTATATCGCCGAACGAGGGATGATTTGCTTTTGAAATGCTTGGGTGATGATGAGGCTAGAGTAGCTATGGGAGAGGTTCATGAGGGCATTTGTGGTACGCATCAATCGGCTCCAAAAATAAAATAATTGTTAAGACGAGCCGGATTCTATTGGCCAACTATGATTGTCGATTGCTACCGCTAATACAAAGGATGCGAAGAGTGTCAAAGATTCGAAAACATTCAATTGGTACCCACAGCTATGATGAACCCCATTCTAAAACCATGGCTATTTTGAAGATGAGAATTTTACTTCATAGAGCAAATACATCCTCCATCTTTAAAGGAACATCGTTTCGTGTTGGTCGTGACAGATTACTTCACCAAATGGACCGAAGCAGTGGCTCTCTAGAACATGACGCACAAAGAGGTAATTAAATTCCTTACCGAGCATATTATTCATAGATTCGACATACCTCAAACTTTGACTACCGACCAAGGTACTTCCTTTACGTCCGGTCATGTTAAAGAGTTTGCCGAATTCTACAAAATTAAGATACTCAATTCATCTCCATATTATGCTCAAGCCAATGGTCAGGCCGAGTATAGTAACAAGACATTGATTAAACTCATTTAAAAAAAGATAAATGACTATCATAAGAGATGGCATAAAGTCTTATCGGAAGCATTGTGGGCTCATCGGATATCTACCTATGGGACAACTAAAGTAACACCCTATGAACATATGTATGGACAAGAAGCCGTTTTACTCGTCGAGGTAAATCTAGGAGCTCTGAGATTAGCTAGGCAAAATGACTTAGCTACCGATGAGTATAGGGCGTTAATGCTAGACAATATTGATGAAGTCACTAATAAGCGTTTGAATGCTTTGAGAGAGATTGAAAAAGATAAGACGCGGGTTGCTAGAGCCTACAATAAGAAAGTGAAAGCCAAAAAATTGTAAGTGGGCGAATTGATTTGGAAAACTATTATGCCCTTAAGCTCACGAAGCAACAAGTTTGAGAAATGGTCTCCTAGTTGGGAAGGGCCATATAGAATAGTAAAAGTCATCGCCAAAAACATATACATATTGAAGGATGTTCGCGGAGAATCATTACCTAGGTCTCTTAACGGCCGATACTTAAAAAAGTATCATCCGAGTGTATGGCAAGAAGCGTAAGAGAAAAAATGGCCGATATGAAGTATCGTTGCCAAAAAAAAATGACATGATGGCCGATGAGTTGGGAGGATCATCGCCTTTAGAGATTTTTGGATGCTTAGAGTGATTTATGGTGTGAAAACTTCACCAAAAAATAGGGGGACATATGTTGACATCCAAAACATTAGGGCCACTGGAGTGTCCGACAAGTTGCCAGAGTGTCTGGAAAGCCCTCTCGGGTTGGGACAGTTCGCCCACCGGAGTATCCGGTATAGTACCCGAGTGTCCGGTGAGCCCTCTCGGGTTAGAGCACTTCGCCCACTAGAGTGTCCGACATAGTATCGGAGTATCCGGTGAGCCCTCTTGGGTTAGGGTACTTAGCCCACCGGAGTATCCGACAGGATGCCAGACTGTCTGGTGAGCCCGCTCGGATTCTCGGATTTACACGACGGACTCCGGCGTTCTACCGGAGACTCACTTTACCGGACACTCTAGTGGTGTCGATTTTGGAAAGTTTTCAGCAGATTGATTCTAATTTCTTTTCAAACTTGAGGGATCTGTTGCCCTGTGGAATAAAACCATCCCACCTCTATAAAACAGAGGCCTATGGCCGGTTAAAGGTCATCCCAATCGATCATACCATTTGCTTTTACATTTTGCACTTCTCAAACCCTAACCCTTCACTCGACCCTGTTTTACTGTTCTTTCTTCATCCCGACGATGACCGAAGGCGATCTAGCTGGCCTAACCGAGTCCGGATCCTCTACAGGACGATCCTCCTCCGACGGGTCCCTCCCGAGGCGAGATTGTCCAGTACTGTCCCAATCCAGTGTTGAAGAAGCACCGGCGTTCTCGTACACGAACGTACGAGCGGTGTGTTGGCCCGAGATCCATTTCGGCGTCAATACTTATTCTTGAGATCACCACTAATTCTCGAATTTTCTCATAGCTAGTGGCATGACAATTCTGTTTTTTTCTCATCGAAATACGCATATAAACTCTTGTTTTATGGAGCGGTTCCATTTGAACCTTCTCATCGGCTCTTAAAAACATGAGACCACCGAAAATGGAAACCTTTTCTTTAGCTAGCTATCAATCAAGGACAAATGATGGATTTCTGATGAACTTAAGAGAGATCTGCCTCGTTCAAACCAGTATGTGCTATGTGATCAAGAAGATGAGACAGTTCAGCATATATATTTTTAGTTGAATGTATTTTTTACTGGGGAATTCTGATATATCTTTCTATAGATCCTTTGACCTACCGCGTAGAGATTGTTGAGACATAGGAGTATATGGTAGCGGACTCTCATTGTTTATATTATAGAGATAGATAAGTAGTAGTAGAATCTTATTAGATCCACACGATTACTTCTTGATGGTTTAAACAAGGGATGAAATAGTATGTTTAAGCCAAAGATCATACACAAAAGCAATCAGAAAGCAAATTAGACAACACGAAGCAACACCAAGAATATGTACAAAGGCTACAGAGAAGCAAAGGACAAAGATATTTCATGATCCAATAATGTTGTGATAAAATCATGATCCAGATCACAACAGAAAATATAGTTTCAATGATAGCGAAGAAATGTATTATAAGGTGTGCAACGAAGAAAAGTAATGTGGAAACAGCAGTCCTTCATGCCTAAATACGAATCTCTAGAACATGCTCCACCTTCTGGTGCATTCCGTTCTTGTGCCATTGAGCTATGAAGTCTTCGTGTAGGTTGAGTAGCCAGAGCTTCTTCAGGGAGCGAAGTGATTCGATACCTTGAGGAACCTTTTCCAGTTCTGTCAGAGACACAACGTACAGACCTTCAAGGCATGGAAGGGCTCCACAGTGTATCACCAGCTGGTTCACACTAGGCATGTGCTTCAGGACAAGCATCTTCAGGTACAGAAATGATCCTGCAGAAAGAACCAAAGTCTTTGCAGTGTGCATGTTGTTAAGTCTCAAATGCGTGAGGTTAGGCAAGTACGGCGCAAGCATCTGCAGTGGATCTTCACCAACGTTGCACCAGCTTAGAGCTAGATACTTGAGATGTGTCCCATATCCTCGAAATATCGGGCATTCCAGTGTCCCCTTGGCCCATCTCCCTCTAATAATCAGCCTGTGGAGTTCTGTCGAACTCGGTTTCAGAGTATCAAAGCAAAGCGCCTCATTCTCATCCCTTGCAGCAAGAAGCAAGCTGGAAAGGAGTGGCATAGTTGACAGTGTAGAGAGTATATTTGCACAATCAATAGCACTTATATTGTCAATCCACACACTCCTTAGAAGCATCAGTTTCTTCAACTGCTCAGCCAAGTCCTTGCTGGCTCCCACAGTTTCAAGGGTCTGCAGTTCTTCCATACTGGATAGATCTTTAGGTGCTTGCATTCCGACGAAGTACCGAAACGCTGACTGTTTCTCATCATCATATCTGTCGGCTAAAAGGTGTCGTAGCTTCTTAACCTTTGCGATTCCTCGAGGCAGCTTCTCTATTTTTGTTTGCTTCATGTCCAGAGTGTGAAGGTTGTATAGCTTCTCAACAGAGTCAGGGAGTGCCTTGACCTTGGTACGCCGCAAGCCGAGGTAGCGTAGGTTGAACAGAGTCCCGATAGAGGCTGGCACTTCAGTAAGTTCAGAATCTTGCAGCTCAAGAACTGTCAGGAAGCTGGATTCAGAAAAAATTGATGATAACATGTTTGAGGATGATGATACTGTTCCAAGTGACACTAGAGTTCGGAGACGTGGAAGCTTAACTTTTATTGCAGTTTTGTCTCTCCATCCATAAGATGATAGGCGACGAACATCCTTATCCATCAGTATCATTGTGCCATAGTCACTTGCAGTACCAAACCTCTCCTCTTTTGAAATATCAAGAGCCAGGTCTCGCACAATGTCATGCATCGTACAAGTGCTCACCCTTCCTTGCTCATCATTCTCCATGATTATAAGCATATTGCGCTGTATTAGTTCCATGAGATTCCCTTCAGCCACTTCCTCTGCTGTGCTCTTCCCATTGCTAAGCACAAATCCTTCTGCAACCCACAGCCTCACAATGCTCTCACGTGAGATAGGGTAATCCTCAGGGAACAGGCTGCAGTACAGGAAGCAATTTCTGAGCTCTGCAGATAAATGATGGTAACTAAGATTCAGAATTGCTTGAATGTTATCATTTTTAGATAGCTCACTTCGAAGTTGTTTGTACATTTGGTTCCAAATGTAATTTGTTAGTGGCCTCGAAGACAACAGGCTTCCTATTGCTACAATCGCCAGAGGCAAGCCCTGGCATCTATCAACTATAGAAGTAGCAATTTTCACAAGCTCCTCAGGGCACTTATGATCCTTCTGGCTGTAAAAAGCTCTTCTGCAGAAAAGATGAAATGCATGAGTGTTGTTTAGTGGCTTGAGAGCAAGGCAACGTGTCGAGGGAGCAAGAGCAGCAACATGATTCTGCCGTGTAGTGATAATAATGCGACTTCCATTGAGATTTTGAAGTGCATCACTCATTTGAAAGTACACTTCTTGGTTCCAGACATCGTCCAACACAATCAAACATTTTTTCCTTTCGAGTCTCTGCTTTACTTTTTCTTTCAAGTCATATACATCCATTTGTTCGATATTAACTGACAGTTGCGGTTCAACGTAACCAATTTTTCTGATTAACTTCCTCAGTAAAGCATCTAAAGTGTAGGCCTGGGACACAACCATCCATGCATGGACTGGAAAGTTTACCTTTTCACGTTCATAAACATTTGTAACAAGGGTACTTTTTCCCAATCCACCCATACCACATACTGTTATCACTGTACTGCCAGTCTCATCAGAATATAACCATTCGGTCAGCATTCTTCTGTAGCCTTCAATTCCCACAAGATCTTCATCTTTCACAAGTTGGGGGAAGCTGTCTTGGGACCTTTGCCTTTCTGCCTCATTAAGCTGGTCTGGAACTAGCTGGGATGGATGCAGCCACTGCTCCTTCAGTTCTATAACTTGCTGGATCTCTTTCTCAACCTTGACAACTTCATCTGTTATTTGAGAAAACACCAAGACATAATGTGATCCTTTGATGAAGTATTTTTTCAGGAACCATTCTTCTGCCATTTGAAGAGAATGATATGAATATTTGTCCATTACATCCTCAACACGGTAGGCCACTTTCCGCACCTCCCTAATCCAACCTCTGACGACTTCATCACTGAGATATACTGTGCCAATCTGTCGTATAACATTATTCATTGTTGTCAGTTGCTTCCTTATTTTCTCTATCTTGTCTTCCAAATTTTTCAGATTACTAATTTTTTCAGACAGTTTTTGCACCAGTGCCCGGGCAGTTTCATCAGCCAAAACATTACCAATCTTTGTGAGAGCAAGCAGTACCGCCTCCGCCATTTGTGCTGTAAAAATAAAAACAGAACATATTATTGGTGTAATATGAAATTTTGTTGAAATATTCAAGTTCCAATTCTCTGTATGTCGAGAAATTTTCTCCAATAATACCATACTCAAAACATACATTCTGCCACAAAGTACATAATGTCACCTTTTTTTCTCGAACACGCAAGAGAGCTGCATATTTTTGTATTAAAGAGGGAGAAAAAAGATCCCTACATGGACCCCTCAAGCTACAACCAGGGCAAGAGGGGTCGATTATAATGTCACATAATGTCGCCTTTTAGTTTCAGATATGAAATATGTAGCTTGCAGACATTGGAAATAAAACATATCAATTAATAATGAGTTGGGATACTTCGTACAGCACAATTCTATTCTATCTGAGATCTGAGGGGCAGGGGTTCAAATATAAAGCTGTAAATAATTTTATTTTATAGTACTCATAAAGGAAAAGGAAGGAGGGATTTATTTTAACCTATAAATAATTCAGTATGTTTTTTGATCTGCTTAAACAATTTTGGCTCTGTTTAGTCCCTCAAGCTACTTTTTTTTTTCTCAAACGCGTAGGAGAACTGCGCATCATTATATTAAGGAGAAGAAAAAGCCCAGAAGGGCAGTAGCCGTCACAGGGACAGGGAAAATACCACAAACTCACTCACACCACACACCACATGTTATGGTGGGCCGCACGGCTGGCCAGGGCTGGCCTGCTTTCCAGGGTTTGTTTAGATTAGTTTCAATGTTTGTTAGGAATTGAGTATAAAAGCCTAGGTCTGATTAATCAATAAAGTAAGTCGGACTTGAGGAATTCTCCCTCTCCCCTGGCTGCACGCCACCATAAGGGCGCCGGGCAGCAGCACGGCGCCTCAGCCTCGCCACCGCCGGGAACCGAAGCCCCGGCCTCCCACCTCCTTCGGGTACAACCTTTGAATGATCCCGCCCACTAACAATCTGGTATCAGCTATATCCGGGTCTGATCCTGCCGCCGTTCCCACCACCGCAGCCGTTGTCGCCACAACCACCATCGCCGCCGCCCCACAACCAGCTGACACCACCGCTTCAGCCCTGGAATCCCTGACCATAGCCATCGTAGGCCTCCAGCGCATGATGGGTGAGATCGCCACCTGCCTATTAGATGGGGACAATCATCCAACGACCGCGCCATCCCAGCCCATCCTGCCCTACAGGATGTCGTCGTCATCAGCGTCCCCGTCCATCATCTTCCACACTTCTACAGGGCTGCCATAGCAGCCCAGATTCATGACAGAGCCGGTTCCCATCACCCAGATCCAGTTTCCCACGTCACCGTCCCCGATTCCAGGAGACGTCGCCCAACCTACCCTTCAGAGGGCTCCTGCGGGGCCACCTGAAGGCGCCGAGACGCCCCACTTCCACAAACTCTCTTTTCCCATCTATAATGGGAAGAAGGATCCGCTCGAGTGGCTGCATTGTTGCGACCAGTTCTTTCGGGCGCAGCAGACACAGGAGTCTGACAAGGTGTGGTGAGCCTCCTTCCACATGACCGGTGTCGCCCAACAATGGTACTACATGTTGGAACGCGACGCCAACGATGGAGAAATGGGCGCCCCAGGCTGGGAAGCGTTTAAGACACTGTGCCAACAACGCTTTGGGCTGGCACTCTCCACCAACTACCTCGCCGATCTGGCGCAGCTGCCCTTCCCCGCCGGCGTCGAGGAGTACCTGCAGGACTTCCAAGCACACTTGGCGCACGCTGGCCGCCTCACCCCACAGCAGCAGGTGCAGCTGTTCATCGGAGGACTTCCCGACCACATCCGCATCGACGTCGAACTTCATGAGCCCCAGATCTGCAGCGCGCAATGATTTTGATGCACGAGCGCCGACACTCGGCAACAGTTTCCCCATCACCCCCGAGGCAACCGGTGAATGTCCAAACTACAACCGACATGGTGTCGGATCTCCCGGCACCACAGCCGACCCCTGCAGCGCCGACGCCTCTGCCAACTCTTCGTCGCCTGTCACCCGCTGAGATGGTCGAGCGTCGTCGCCAAGGGCTTTACTTCAATTGCGACGAGCCCTATGTCCGCGGACACAAGTGACACCGTTTGTTCTACCTGGAGTTGGCCGACTTCGAGGAGGACGTGGGATCCATGAGTACGGCTACTACCAAGGACGTTATCCGCGCTGGTGGCCATCCGCCTCGACCACTATCCACAGCTCTAGAATGAGGACGCTTTCCCACCCGAACTCCAGCTCGAGGACGAGCTGTGTGCCTAGGAAGGGAGATATGTTATGGTGGGCCGCACGGGTGGGCAGGGCTGGCCGACTGGCTCCCTCTCCTTCATTTTAGGATCTTTTGTTTAGTTTGAATTTGAATTTCTAGATTATAGGATCAGTTAGATAAGGTTAGTTCCTGGGTTTGTTTAGATTAGTTCCAATGTTTGTCAGGAATTGGCTATAAAAGCCTAGGTCTGGTTAATCAATAAAGTATGTCGGAGTTGAGGAATTCTCCCTCTCCCGTGGCTGCACACCACCAGAGGGGCACCGGGCAGCAGCACGGAGCCTCAGCCTCGCCGCCGGCGGGAGCCGAAGCCCCGGCCTCCCACCTCCTTCGGGTACAAACTTCGGATGATCCCGCCCACCAACACCACAAAAATTAGATCACTGAGGGGGGGGGGGGGCAATAGAGTGCCCAGCCCTGCAGCACCTGCCCTACTCCATAAGGTTGCCTCATCTATAATCTCTTGAATGGTCCTAATAGTACTGGGAGAAGCACCATCAAACACCCTCAAGCTACTTAAACTGGCAAAATTTATCCTTTTCTACTTTTTTTTTTGTGTTTCTTGGTGCAAGACTGAATTTCGTGATTTTGCAATATGATAGCCTCTTGGCGAAATGTAGGGAAAAGTTGTGTACAAAAAGTGGTTGGGCCCTCCCTTGGACCCCTATGCAAGGAGCTAAATGCAATGGGTTGCCTTTTTTATTTTGCAATATAACACATAAATTTCCTTTGCAAAAAATAATTAATAACTTTTTCATGAATTAGCTATGCTATTATTAGAGGTATGGGTGCCATCTTGAAAAAATAATCTATTTTTTAAAATATAAGAACTCCATCAGCCAGTATTACACAAAAAATTATTTAAACTTTTATACATAAAGAAACAAATAAGATAAATTACATAATGGGGTGGATTATACCAAACTTGAATAATTCGAGCAAGTAAATCAAACAAGATTTTCATTACGGGTCAGGCTTTTCATAAAGAAACAAGGAAAAAGTCTTGGACATTGTCCTGGAATATCCTAAGAAAATATATTAAAAAAAAGTACTCCCTCCGGTCATTAATTGTTGTTGTTTCGGACATTTGGTTTAAACTAGAAAAGAGCTAAACAATCCTGTCCTAACAACAGTATTAAAAAAACAGAGTAACACTTTTGTATATGCGAAGGAAAGGAATGTATGCTTCGAGAAAGTGCCACAGAAATTGTTATCAGTCCAGAATCAGCAAACAAGTCATGTGCACTTGGACATCAACCAGATGATATTGGGAACAGATAAAACAGACTTAAGCACAAGTTTCTTCTCGCAAATATATGAAAGTCAAACAAGAGGCGCTAATTTGATGAGGGAAAAAGTGAGTTAGTTGAATTTTGATGAAATTGGCAGTTGTTCAGATGTACTGAAATATTGCGACGAGATAATTTGGATGTAACATATTGTTCACCACAGTTAAATATATGTCAGGAAGTACATTTTACACAGTAGATAGAACATGTGAATTCAGCAATATGTTTTCATAATAATTTTCTAGTAAAACTTAATACATGATAAAGTTAGATTCCAGGTGAGGCCCTGACCTATAAATTAGTAGCACAATAGGGGTACTTCAATTCTTCGTTGAGTGAAAAAAGGACTGGTGTTTTTCAATCAAAAACAATTGTACAACAAATAAAACATGAAAAGTTTCCAACTTTATCTGATGTAACTTGTGGGTTGACTCATTTGCAGATGTTAGGACAAATAACTGGAATAACAAATACAAGAGTGTCAACATCCCTTTTTCATGGAAATTTTCTCTTTAGCGGCTTGGGAAATCTGGAGGCAGCGAAATGACAAGATCTTTAGACAGAAGACACCAACATTTCAAGCTTGGAAGCACAATTTTCTTCGTCTCTGGTCAAGCTCCAATATTTTAGGCTTAATCAGGACAAAAGGGTAGCTTTGAAGGATTGGATCGATTGACTCCCTTTTGTAATTTTATACAGTGTTCTTTTCTTTTGCTGTTTTCTCTGTACAGTGTATAGCCTTTTTGTACTCTCTCTACCTTTTATAATAATATTATTCGCACAGTAGGGGCTTCCCCTACTGTATTTACGTCAAAAGAAAAAAACAGGAAACTATGTTCTTATCTCAATCCTGCAGCACTGAATACACTAGGATGAAATCTCAGTGGATACGTAGGAAGTAGCTAAAGTATGAAATGTTAGTGTGTGACACACAGCAGATTGCTGAAAATAAATTTAAGCAACCTCAAACACAAAAGTAAAAAACAGGCCAGGAAATGAATCGAGGAACAGCATAGATCGCGCACTGGCAAAGTATAAGGTGTGGTGGTCCTGTGGAGAACGCTCTTGCCAAAGATGATGAATACGTGATCATGATGCAGTGAAGGACACATGGGAACTGATGTTGCCTTTCAATGTGGGCAAATGAGAATTGGCAGAGCTGAGGATAGGGCTCACTCTTGTGGATAATGAAGAAAACATCAGAACTGGTTGGTTTGCCCCCTATTTCCCACTAAAAAATTTTCATTTTCACACGCTAGAAACTATAATTACGTGTATAACACCTCCGTCGTAAAATATAAGCATTTCTAGGTTCAGTTGAAGTCAAATTCATTTAACTTCGACTAAAAGTATCTCTATAAGTAAACAATTTCTAATATAAAGAGTTACATATTATGAATAAATTGTTTCATGATGAATCTAGTAACGTAATCTATATGTGATAAAACATAGTGAATTATCCATTATTACCTGTCAAAACTAAAGAAGTTTGACTTGGACCAAAACTAGAAATGCTTATATTTTGAGACAGTATATTATATAGTATGTGTTAGGTTCAAGATAAGAGGGATCCAACAGGCAACTTCAGTTCCCTCCCCTCCATAGTAAAGACATAAGAATAATTCACCGATTCATCTTTGCCAGGAAATGAAACAAACAGCTTCACTTCATCTGTTCAATCTACTGAATGACACAAGAAAAATGAAGACATAAAAGCTGAGGAAGCAGATCTATTTTAAGGCTGGTCGCGGACGAATCTCCGATACAACTCGAAGCAGAATAGGATTGAGAGGAACAAGTAGCCTACGAACTGATTCTCCCTAGAAAATTAGAGAAACTGATTCACTGATTGCGAGCAGAAAGATGAACGCACCTGGTGCTGCTGATCGAAATGGAGAGCTCTGCAGCCCGCGGGGGGCGGCGTAGAGGCGGAGACCAAGACTTGGGGTCTACGAGTATTAGCTACTAGAAGAGATGTATACATCATGCAGTGAAGCTCTACCCCACACGTATTCTGTCCTCCTCTTATTTTTCAAATTCTTTTTATCAAGCCTTGGGTCCTTCGTTCTCCCTTCCTTGAACCGAAAAAAAAAATCTGAATTTTGATTCGGCACGACTTGGCAAAGTCAATGGTAGCAACAACTAAGGCACGAGTGCAATGGTTAAAATGCGTAAAGAATAATTATATCTATACCATCACTTTAACTGTATTTTTTATTTATACCACCACTTAGTTCAATGACATATACAATCAGATTTATTGACTTAGCTTGATGGTACAGATAAAAAGTGCATTCAAAGTGATAATATAAATACAAATAGCTTAATGCTGAAAATACAGAAGCTAAAATAAACGAGTATCTGGAAAACTTATTTTTTGAGCACCGAAAAGATAATATTTTAGGAAAATGAATTAAATGTTTTTTTTTTGAAGCAACAATGAATTAAAAGTTGGGAAGGTCTCTGTTTTTACAGCTTTTGGGTGAGCTCCAGTCAAACAAACAGGGCAGGCAAGCCGCTGACCATAATGGTTGATGCACGTTCTGCCGACAATAGTTTAAATGATGCTTTTGGAACTTGCAAATTGTTAAGTTGCAATAAGACACCCCTAGTTGGTACGGGCTCAAGAAGTAATATAGTATTTTCTTTATTTTAGTTAGTTAAAGTTAATGCTAAAAATTAACAATAACATCAATTTAAAAATAGAGAAAGTACACTTATAAATTCAACATAGATACATGTGCAAAACAAGGATATTAGTATACTCAATTCAACGAGAAACAAAAGTTGTAGATACAGTTTAGAATGGCAATCTGAGACCTATCCAGCTCAAAAACAGAATATGTTCTAGAGTACATTCATAAATTGTAACTCAGAGATACAGGCTGTTGAGACTTGTCCGGTTGTCCCCATGACGTTCAAAGATTTTCACTGCCTCTTGAAGGGAATAAGAACCCGGCATGGGCGCTTGTGGTTCATCTAGTTATGAACTTCGCTGCCGCCGAAATAGAACCTGCGGAAAGGCAAAGATTATACCAGTAAAATCAAGGCAAAATAATTTCCTTTCTTTATCGAAAGCGAAAAGCACGAGCGATTGTGCTGCTGCGAGTAGAACTGCGCATACGATTTCTAAAAATAACAATATTCGCTTCTATATAGAGTATAGTGACCAAAACAAAATTTGGTCTTGTAAAATGTTTTAAATCTCTGCAAAGTTTCATATTTTTTGAGTTTATTAAATATTTATTTTCTAATTTAGAATAAAGTGAGTGCACGTAGTCTGTCCACGTCAGCAGGTACTTGTCCTGTCGGTTATGCATGTCTGATAGAGCCGCCACATGGACATTCATGTAAGTGAAAACCGCTGTCCAAACTGTCCGAGAAGGAAAAACTAACAGGTTTGATAGTTGAGAGATTCTGAGTACTCGGTTTTGTAATTGAAAGAGAAAAAGATAATAACCGCGATAACTGAGGGAGACAAATAAGATTTTTTTTCTATCTCTGTTCCTACTCTTTAAAAAGCAAAGTTTTTCTTTTCTAGTTACAACCAACAAAACATCTCCAACAGAGATTAATTAGACTACGTGCACACGAAAAAATACACCCCACTTGTCTTTTTTTACAAATTCGACGGATCAAATATCTTTCCAAACAGCTCTTACAAATCTAACAGTTCATCTCTTCTGGATCTCTCAGGCCCATAGAAACTATTGTTTGTTAACAAACTAACAAAAAATTATCTCCGGTCTGTTAACAAATTAACAAAAAAAACTACACCACGTTCGCGCGTGTGCGTCGCGTGTGCGTTGAGCTTGGTGCGTACGTATGCATGCCGCTTTGTGCGTTGCATCTTTGTGATGATTTGTTGGGAGTCGTAGGCGGTTAGCTAGGACACAGTACAGTGTGTGTGGTGCCGATTTGTTGGGAGAAGGCCGCGTCGTCCAGATGTGCGAGTGGCTGCTACGCTGAGCACGCAGGTTCTCCGAGTCGTTACATGAAGACCGGGCAGGCGGTTAGCTCCGGCTGTGCCCTGGTTATTTAAACCCCTGTAATCCTCCGTCATGAGCTGCCAATTCCAGTGAATGAAATAGCCGAGATGGAGACGAGTTCGTCGCCCGGCGTTTGTCTGCAAAACTCCTTGTGTTCGTTTACTGTTCTTTTTCCAGTTCATGAGCGGTATTGATCATATCCCTTTTTATTGTTTTAGGTGCAGGGACGATCGCCGGTGTAGTACTTCTGGGGCGTCACAATGAGCGGTGCCGCGGCGCGCCCGCTGGTCGGCGGAGGCGACGTGTGGGGGGCATGGCGCCACTGCATACGTCGCGGCCGTTCAACATCACGCATCGGGGGTCCAACGGCGAGCTGCCAGAGGAGATGGCGGCCGCGTACGCGCGCGCCATCGACGATGGCGCCGACTTCATCGATGCGACCAAGGACGGCCACCTCTTCTGCTTCCACGACACCACGCTCGACGACGCCACCGACGTCGCCAACCACCGGGAGTTCGCCGGCCGCTGGATGCAGTGGGTCAATGTCACCGTACGTGCCGGATCGGATCAGCAGTGTTCTTCCTTCGTCCAAAGATCACGATCCTCCGTTAACTGTTAACTAACCAAAGTGATCTTTGCAGCGGATTTCACACGGGCGGAGTTGAAGACCCTGAGGTTGAAAACAGAGATGGAACTTCCACCATAAGTCCCACAACAGTGCGGATGTTGCTCGATCGTTTACCACATCTTTTGTATTATTTTTAGGTGTTTCACAGATCATCACGTTTGAAGAGTTCATCGACATCGCGCTGAACGCCAAGAGGGTCATGGGGATCTATCCGAAGATGAAGTACCCGTGTTCATGAACAGACATATAATAATCCTCTCACTTCTCGTCGTATGAGAAATTTTAAATTTTAATATTAATACATTATTTTTAAATTTTTTTTTTACGTCATAGCGTTAGCACAGATATCAACACTATATTAGTTAACAAAACACAACTATTCGAAACAAATATACGAGATTCAAAGAAAATTATTGAAAAAACAAATTTATTTTAATATTAATATATTATTTTTAAGTTAATATTTTTTCTTATGCCGTAAACACAGATATCGAGACTAATATAAATAAATAGAGCAAAGCCCATAACCATATGGCACTTATGTGGAATACGCTTGCGACTTTTAGTACCACCAGGCGTCTGGGTGCTTGCAGGGCTCCCAGCTGGTGGTGGTTACTGCGGACGACCAACGAAGTACTCCGTATCCTGTGTAACACAGCCACAGATCAGAAACTGTTCAGCGTAAGCGCAGCAAATTCTGGTATGAACCAGTAGGATCTGTCAGGTTTGATTAAAATTATGGCACATGGTTCAGACTTCAGACAGAAAAATCAGAGAGAGAAAACCACGTGCTCCTGGGAACGTCGCCCATGGTGGAGGGCTGGATCTCCGGCCGAGCACGAGTAGCAGCCTCCTACGCTTCGCCGGGGACGACACAACGCGGTTTAGTACAAGAGGCGCGTTTTATTAGCAGGTCAACCAGAGCCAGGGGGACAGAGATCTCTACTCTCTAGACTGGCAGCAGTTCACGGCGTGGCTACAATAACCGACGACGAGCACCGGCCAAGTCAGTCGCCGGTGCACTTGACACAAAACAGTAATTGGCCGTCGCCGTCATCAGGAAGGTGGCAGCTCGGCTCCGGCGATTGTGAAAAGGCTTTAGACAACACATTGTTTTTGAGCGCAACATTTTCCTTTCATCATCGATAGTCTTTATCTCTACTATAAAAGATCCATTTGGTGATGTTTGACTTTCTTCCAACTTACAATCTGAGCCGTTCGATTGCAATCTAACGGCAGCGCAGTGCCTCCCACTTCTCGCCTCACCCAGCGCAGCGCCGCCACCTCCCTAGGATACCCAGCCGTGTCCGCAGCCGCCGCGCCGCCTACCGCCCACTCCAGCGGCCATGACAGCCCGCACTCCGCCCCTGCGGCTGTACTCGCCGCCGCCCCCCCCC
>BCLG01003961.1:19944-43268 GCA_001602295.1 Zoysia matrella
CCCCCCCCCCCTTCCGTAAGGCTGCCATCGCCCTCCGGATCTTGGTGCTGTTGCCCCGCATCCTCCTGCTCAAACGTAATCACGAAGATTCGTTGTTTGGGGATGTTGTTCCTCTATAAGCCCTCATTTATCCCTGCTAAATCACGTCGCTTGAGCAGTGTAAGCATAATATCAACGATGATAATATTTATACACTAGGATTCCCCTGTGCTGCAACTACAAAACTAATGACAAACTGCAACTTTTGATCAGTAGCCACCACGTAGAATTAAAGGTTGATTTGGCAGCTGCTTAAGTGTTGGAATTTGACTTTATTTGTTCCTTGGGTGAACAGTGCCGTACTACTTCCTGAGTAATTGCACCCATGCTGCAAAGAAATAGCTCCTATCTTTCTTGGTTCCATACTTCATGTGATTAGTATTAGTAGGAGCTGGTGTGTTGCAAATGTATTAAATGTTTGCTGGTCATCACAAAGTTGCGTGGTACTATTAGTAATTCTGGCTTATGACATTTTGTTTATGTCACACTGATATATGGATCAAAGTTACTATACAATTTGTTTTTGAATTTCATTGGATGAAATACTAAATACCTTGGTATCTCTGAATTTTTTTTCAGTCACTAGGTACCTAACAACTTCCTTTACACTGATGGTTGGATCAGAAGGATGTGCCGTTGGTGTTGAACATATTCCAAAATTGGCTGCTTCTATTGAAAGCATCAAGAAAAGCATAGCAGCCCCCACATCTGAATGGTGGATCCCTTTGTACATATTGCTGGTAAGTAGGGTTTGCTTCCCACTGGTATCAAATCTGAAAGACTGAAACATGTCAAAGAAAGAAGTTTTGAACTTGTTATACTTGGACTGTGATGTATCTGAGTTTGATTGTTGAGTGAGGTTAGTGGCCTAATTTATTTTGTGGCATGGTTGTTCTCCAGTTGCAAAATGCGATCCTTGTATGGAAAATTTGAATCAGCTGTAGCATTTCATTGTCCAGCATTGCTATCTCTTAATGTATCATCCAGACCCGATGCTCTTATTGATGCTTGAAACTAATGCAGATGGCAGAGTTTGCACCCTATGGCGCCATTCATTTTGGAGCTGCGGCACCTCAAATTCCAGAGGTGCTGATCCAGCAGTTGTAGCCTGGTGGCAGAATGGTGATCCCTGTTGGGTTAGTCTTCCTTTTCTTTTTGTTTCAGAGGAGTAAAATGTTCCTAGCAAATAGGATGACTGATTACTATTCTCATTGCCATGCTTGGATGAAATGTGCCGCCTCTCTAAAATATGAGCCAATCTTGACTGTAATGTTATTTATAGAGAGCATGCATAACAATTTTATAAATTTAGGTATATTCTATCATCGTGTCCTGCATTGGGGTGTACAGTGTGTACTGAAATATTGCGCTCAATGCCTCACAAAGGTACGGACATTGTGATTAGTCAAGGTTTATAGGATCTAAGTACTCTTATGGTGCAATCACGTGGGATACTAATACTGAAACAAATATAGGACTGTATCAAAAAATATTACTATAAATGTTACTTTAAACATGTACTATAATTTGATTTGAAAACTTCCACCCATACATTTTCGGGAATCAATATTATATTTTTCCCTCATTCAAATTTACTTTGGAATTGAACTCTGTTATTCCTTTTCGGATTCCAAATACAATTAAATTTGCTGATTGGATTGGTCAGACGGGACAAAGAAGAAATTTCATGCCAGGTCATGTGTGTACCGGCTTTTGATAAATCCACTACAAGCTTTTGAATCTTGAACTTCACTGTCATTGTTGTTGATTTATCCACTAAGCCAGTTGGAAATTTCTCACTTACCCCTTTTTCATACTCTGATACAGCGCTTGGAGATTAGTGTGAACAGTTACATATTTTCATCATTCCACCTGGAAGGATTTCAGGCCACAAATGAGGCAAGTATTGACAGTGGTGAAAAACTGCCACTCCTCTGCCGCAACAAGAATCGGAAGTAATAGAGGTGATGATGGAGAAGCTCGGCATCAGGATTGAGGAACCAGATGGACTCCAATGGAGGTGATGTCTATATGAAGAGTGCGGTTGTGTTTGATGCAAGAATTAATACAATGATTATTTGTTTGATCGTGCTTTTCATGCTATAGTTGTAAGATAACCGAATGTTGTGGACCGTTGAATTGTCTTTCGACCGTAGCGGAGCACGGGTATTGAACTAGTACTTATAGAAATCTTTACAAAAGGTATCCGAATTGCCATGGATGCGGTTTTCTTGTGGAATTCTCGTTGAAAGTCTCACATGACACAACACAGAGAAAAGTCATTAAAAATTAGGGATAATAGCTTCAGCGCCTATGTTTTCAGATTTAATTATCATTTGCAGTTGTGTTTTTTTAACTCTACTATTGTCCCTATTTTTTAAAAGCGTTGCGCGTTTGCTCTTGATTTCTTTAATAAAAACAGGGACAAATATGCAAAAAGGAGGTAAATGTACAACTCTTGAAAAAACAGTGCAATGATACAGACTAAAATATTACGAGAAAAACAGACCATTATAAACCAAAAAGGGCCATTGAGACCAGTGACCCTAAAAATTAAGCACGGTGAAAAGTTTGTTTCAACATCTTGAATAATCTCATTGACTCAGCAAAAGTTTGTACACGTAGACGATTCTAGTGGTGAAAATAAAATAAAAATCTCTCTGAAAGGAAACTACTATAAGAAAAGCCTCCATCGATCCAAACAATCATCGCTAATAATCAGCACTCGTCCATGGAATCGCGAGCTGGCCGGCGCGCCGATCTAGCTAGCTGCCGTTCCCGCCGCCGGAGAAGCACCCGCCGAACCTTGGTAGTAGCAAAATGGAGAAGCGTCAGTTAGTCAACGGGAGCAAATCAGCAGCTCAGCCGCAGATCTGAGGTGGGTGCAAACACCACACCAGCAAGATCAATGGAAGTCTGATCGATCAGTGTACTGCTTACCATCTGGAGAACCACCCCGGTTTCCTGTTGCCCTGAAGAGGAGCAGCAGGAGCAGGGCCGTCGGTAGATGCAGCGGGCTGTTGCGGTGGCCTCGGCTGAATGGGGCGATCGGAGTAGTAACCTGCTCGCGCCAAGAATAGAGTCAGAGCAAACGGCTCGCTCGATCGTGCCGGAATCAACGAGTCGGGACATTTCCAAGGGACGAAACAGTTCAGAATGCAAGCGAGCAGATCCGGGAGCACGCACCTGGGACATGCGCGGTGACACCATTGCGATCCCCGGCGGCCGGCCGAGCCACCGGCGCAGGACGAGGCGGTGGCGCCGCCGCCGCCTGTGGTGGCGGTCCGTTGGGGTGCAGCGGGCGGCCGACGAAGTAGCCTGCGCGCGCAAGTGTTCGGCACTGGTAATCTAGCCGATCCGAGGTGGCACCAAAGTAGAAACGAAGGATACGGGCAAGAGAGATGGCCAAAGGCCCAAAGCGTACGGGCAAGATTTCAGCAGGTACCTGGGATTTCATCCACGGCGGCGGCCATGGCTCGGCTCTCCGGCGGCGGCTACTCCTCCGGCGAGCAAGGGAGAGGCGGACAAGGCAGAGTCGTCGGCCTCCTTCTTGTGCTGTCTCTCCGGTTGCTGGGTTGGAAACCTCTTGGCAGCTTCGGGCTCCTCGCAAGCAGTAAGGAATTGACTAGGAAAGACTTGACAATGTACGTTGACCTGGTAAGACTAGCTAACCACGTAGCATAGCGCTTAACCATCCACCACCTCAAGAAAAGGAAAAAAAAAAGGTTTTTCATTTATAGATATCCTGTCACTCACTATCTTGGAAGGTTAAGTGTCGCTTAATAAAATTTGTGCATGATTGGGCTTAGACGACATTACTTCGATGTGAACTTTTAGGGCTTGTTCGGTCGGTAAACTAAGAATCATTTCAAAAGGATTGATTTCTGATATGTAATAAATCATTTTAAGTTAATAGCTTAATTTTTATTTATATAAAATTTCATTAGAGTGGAAATCAAACTCGATCTATTTCTATATTTTATCTTTATATGACAAAAAATTGAAACACATCTCTTACCATATGAAACGAAACTAGATTGTGAAAAACAAATTGCAAGTATAAGATAAAATTCATTCTCGCTCTAATAGAATTTTTTATGAATAATTCAATCAATTTGCTTGATTCAAGTGGAATGAATCCTGATATTAAACCAAATAAGCCCTTAGTAGGTTTGGTTCCTATCTCTTATTTGCTTTGAAGAGGTTGTTTTTCAAGCAAATGCAGTTATGTTTTTCGAATAAGATGAGCGGCGCAGGTATTATGACATTATGATTTTGTCATTTTTAAAGTATACCACCACCGTGTCGATAACAAAAATAAAAAAAAGATATGTGAACCAGTATGACATATCGTAAATTTTATAAATTTATAATGGTGTATCTCAAATTAAACCGTACAAGAATTACCTTATCAGCAGCGAGCAGCGCGGTGGCCAATGATGGAGATCGAATTGCTCGGCCCGTGCTTGGTGGGAGCAGCGTGCGCAGGACAAAGAAATTTCACCATTAGCGATCTGTCCAAATAAGAGGTGCAATCAAAAGCAACAAGGTGGTACGAAGTGGGCCTTTGCCGACACGGGCGTGGACTTGACTCGGCACAGCTGAACTGATTGGATGCTAGTAGCATTATTCAAGTTCTGAGTAACTGCAAGTAGCTTAGAGCTCAGCTTCTCTCTGAACTGAAGACTGGAGCTGAGAACCCGTCCCCTGCCAAGTCTTCTCCTCCTCTAGACCCCCTCGGATCTCACCCGGCGCGTCCCATTGCTGATGGCTCAGCTCCAGGCGCAAGCAGCTTGTTAAGCGTCCCACGAGGCGCTGCCTGCCGTTCGCGCGTGGATAGGTTCGGGGCCTTCGGGCAAGCCGGCTACCTCGTCCCCGGGCGCTGTTCCAGGTCAGATTATTACCACTCTGTTCTAGACCCTCGTTGCGTTGGTATGCACGCCGCTCTCCAGGAGCGGCTTGATGGTCATCTAGGCGTCTGATTTCAAACGACTAAGACCATCTGCAACAGTTTTTTTTAAAAATGCCCCAGATTTAAAATTTGAAATTGCAACATAGAGGCACTCCAGCAGGAGCTGTAAAAGTCCAAATTTTTAAATTTTTAAAGATACTTTATATTTACTCCACCATGTTTTATTTTCGGAGTTGCCTGTTGTCAGCGTTGCTGCCTGTTGTCAGTATTGCCTTCCTTACATCCGGTGATGCGTAGTTCTCCTCATGCGTTGTACTACTAGAGAGCAAGGGGTGGGGGCGTTGAGGCGGGTGAGGATGGGCTGCGGTTGGCAACGATATGTTGGTGCTGAGGTCAACAGAGGCAACAATAGGATCGTAGCAGGACGTGGTGCGCGTAGCGGGCACGCAGAATAAGGCTATTCTTGATTTTATGGGCAGCTCGGTGTAATATGATACTCGCTCTGTTTATAAGTCATTCTAACCGTAGTTACGAAAATTAAAGAGAAGTGAAAAAGATACAGCGCACAGAAAATGAAGAAGAAAACGATAGAGACAGAGATTTATTAGGAACAGAGAAATTACTATGTTAAAAAGAAAAAAAATATATTATGAAGTAAGAATATAACGTATGTTAAGAAATAAAATTTAAATACTAGAATGACTTATAATTGTGAACAGAGAAAGTATAAAAGTTGTGTTGTTTGCTTGAGCTGCATTTTTGTTTCGATTAACAATATTACATGCTTACCGTGTATCACTTACTATAATACATTGTACTTGCACTGTAATATTAGCTACTATATTAGAGCATTATTTAATTTTCTTTTTTTGCAGAGTCCACATCTAACGATCGGGGCTGTTCCTGTTGCCAGTACTGGAGTCGAACACTGACATCTACATTCAGTTGCTAGTTTCAAGGACTTTAACAAGCTCCTATCCCAATCAGGTACTTTCTTCTTATATGAGGTCCTGTTTAGAACAGGAGAAGTTTTCTTACATTCTATATCTGTCCCGTCAAATTGATCTGATTCCTGTTAAGAGATTTTTAGAATGAAAGAATTTGTAGGACAAATAGAGAATTCTATTCCTATATGAAAATACACTATTAATGCCTTCGGAATGGAGGATTGGAGTATAGGAAAGTTTTCCATGGTAGCCACTTCATAGGAAAACAACATGCACTACGACCTCTTTTTTTTTTTATTTCCTACATGCAGGATCAAAACGAAGTGCTGCTGATAAGAGTTGTAAGCTATCATTAAAAGTAATAAACCAATGTTAAACATACAGTGCATTATTGAATTTACTGTGTTTTTCATGTGACTATCTAAAGGAATGCATTGAAAATTTTCCTTTGTTTTTCATTCATCTGTTTTGCATATGCATTACAATTCTATTCCTGTGTTTGTCCTATTCCTATGCTTTGAATTCCTGCATTCCAAAAAAGCCCTGAATTCCTACGTTCCAAACAGAGCACGAGTAATATAATTCTAACATATCAACATAAACATGCCTTGTTAAGCATGTGCGCATTTTGGTGATAGCCCATGTATCAGCACAAACGGCAAAGGCGTGCGCCTAGCTGGAATCTATTTACATGTGAATATAATTGCAGAGCTTCCAAACAAGTCCTAAAGGAGTTGCATCATAGTACATAAGTGTTAACACATATTATCAGCAGAAGAAATAAGAGGATCAGAAGGTACAAATTCCTTCATAAACCTCCAGCATTATTCCACACACTTCAGACAGATGCATGACGAACCCGTAAACAAAAGGACTAAGATACTAAATAAATCACTTGTAGATACAGTTTATTCTAGAGCCTAATTTCACAGCAATTGGAATACTGATGCACTCTGTAAACACAGCAAATGCATGTTTACAGATTAGGTACACTTTCAGATATATATGTGGGAGCTATTTATTCGAAGAAATACTTGGTACAAAGACTCGTGTAAAATGCAGAGTGACCTATGCATGTGAAAAAAGAATTTCACAACCTTTGTTTTCATATGAAATTTTTTGATTGTACTATATATCCGTGCTAATGGGCCCATTAGTACACTTCATGAGTATTGCATTTTGAAATCTTAACCTAGAACTCATTTACATTAAGCCAAAGATAGATTACGACTGTAGAATCTGTGATTCCATTTAGCCCATGACTCCTATCTATGCATTCATTTAGTTAGTCTCTTGGTTTATATTACTCGCTTACAAATTGATTTTGTTGGGTCAGTGATTGCTGCGAAGGCCTTTCAGATCATATATCTGCATCTTGTTTCTAGGCTTTCGTTTTAATCTCTCACGACATTATGTAAATCTTTGTGGTGTACCACAGAAATGGCGGAGGCTTTACTCCATGCCGTCTCAAAGATTGGCTCCACGTTAGCAGAAGAAGCCACAAAGGGTGTCATAATTAAGCTATCTGAGAAGGTTAAGAATTTAAAGGAAATACCAGGGAAAGTAGAGGAAATAGGGAAAGAATTGAAGATGATGAACCATGTAATAAAAAAGATTAGCACACCCAAACTTGCAAACGAACTTGTTAAAGATTGGATTGCAGAGATGCGGGAGATAGCCCACCATGTTGAGGATGTAATGGACAGATATTCATATCACGCTCTTAAATTGGAGGAAGAAAGTACTGTGAAGAGGTTCTTCAACAAACCACGTTATGTCAAGGTTTTCAGTGGGATCGCCAGTGAGATTATCCGGATAGAGGAGAAAATTAAGAATGCTGATAAGAGGAAAGAACGGTGGCTTCAGAATGGGCTCATTTCTAATATACTTGCTGATGTTGAAAGAAAGCAACCTCAAGATCATCTCCTCGAAACTTTTCAAGATCATCTTGTGGGGATTGATGACAACAGAAGACAGTTGACCAAATGGCTGCACACTGACGAGCAATCTAGCACAGTGATAACAGTATCTGGTATGGGTGGACTTGGAAAAACCACCCTGGTCAGAAATGTGTTTGAGAAAGAGAAGGCCAGCTTCACGGCTCATGCTTGGATTGTTGTGTCACAGACCTATGATGTGGTTGAATTGCTTAGGAAAATGCTCAGGAAAATTGATTACCCAGTGCAGTCACAGCTAGCAGATTTAGATGCTGATGACTTGAAAAAGGAAATAAAAAAAAGAGTAGCAGATGGAAAATGTTTGCTAGTACTGGATGATGTTTGGGACAAAGAAGCATTCCACCGGATAAGCGACGCATTACAGAACCTTCAAGCAACACGCGTTATTATCACAACGAGACAGGAACATGTAGCAACTCTTGCTCAACCAACACGTCAACTCAAACTCAAGCCGTTGGAGCACAGTGATGCATTTAGCCTCTTTTGCAGAAAGGCTTTTTATAACAGCATGGAGTTCAAGTGCCCTCCAGAACTTGAGAAATTGGCCAACAATATAGTGGATAAGTGTCAAGGCCTGCCACTTGCAATTGTATCCATAGCTGGCATGTTGTCTTCATTGCCACAAATAGAATATGTTTGGAATGAAATGTACATACAACTTCGGAGTGAGCTAGCAAATGATAATCATGTTAGTGCAATTCTGAATCTAAGCTACCATGACTTATCTGGAGAGCTTAGGAACTGCTTCTTATACTGTAGCCTATTCCCTGAGGATCACCAGTTGACACGGGAGAGCCTTGTGCGGCTCTGGGTTGCAGAAGGTTTTGCAGTGCGAAAAGAACAAAAGACAGCAGAGGAGGTGGCTGATAGATATCTCAGAGAATTAATTCAAAGGAACATGCTGGAAGCTGTGGAGACTGATGAGCTTGGCAGGGTCAGGAATTGCAAGATGCATGACCTCATGCGAGACCTGGCACTTCCTATTGCAAAAGAGGAGAAATTTGGTTCTGCAAATGATTTTTCAACCATGGTCGAACTGGATAAGGAAGTTCGGCACTTGTCATCAAATGGATGGAAAGATAAAACTGCACTAAAAGTTAAATTCCCACGTCTGCGAACCCTTGTGGCACTTGGAATAATTTCATCTTCTCCTCAGTTGTTATCCCCAATTTTTTCTGAATCTGCCTACCTTACTGTCCTTGAGCTGCAAGATTCTGAAATAACTGAGATACCAGCATCCATAGGGAAGCTGTTTAATCTACGCTACATTGGACTGCGGGGCACAAGGGTCAAGTCGCTCCCAGAATCTATTGGGAATCTCTCCAATCTCCAAACATTGGACATCAAGCAAACAATGATAGAGAAGTTACCAAGGGGAATTGCTAAGATAAAAAAGCTGCGGCACCTTCTTGCTGACAGATATGTAGATGAGAAGCAGTCAGAGTTCCGCTACTTTGTGGGAGTGCGAGCACCAAAAAAGCTCTCCACAATGGAAGAACTGCAAACTCTTGAGACTGTGGAAGCCAGTGAGAACTTAGCAGAGCAGCTGATGAAACTTATGAAACTACGGAGCATCTGGATTGACAGCATAAGAGCTGTTGATTGTGCTCAACTTTTTGCTGCACTGTCTGAAATGCCGATTCTGTCTAGCTTACTTCTCTCTGCGAGCGACACAAAGGAGGAACTTTGTTTCAAAGCTCTCAAGCCAAAATCTCATAAGCTCCACACGTTGATAATACGAGGTTGCTGGGCAGATAACACACTAGGCTGCCCAATTTTTCAAGACCATGGCAAAAATCTCAAGTACCTTGCTATAAGCTGGTGTAACCTTGGTGGAGATCCGTTGGAGCTGCTTAAGTCACATGTGCCAAACCTCACCTATCTTCGCCTTAACAGGGTAAGTAGTGTAAGCACCTTGGTTCTTTCTGCAGGGTGCTTCCCAAGGCTGAAGACACTCGTGTTGAACAACATGGATGATGTCACCCAATTGGATATCACTGAAGGGGCCCTTCCTCAAATTGAAGCTCTATATGTTGTGAAACTTCCAAAGCTCAGTACAATTCCCCGAGGCATCAAATCCTTGCACTCTGTGAAGAAATTGTGGCTGCTGGATTTGCACCAGGACTTTAAATCTCAGTGGGATGGGAATGGAATGCCTCTAAAAATGAATTATGTTCCAGATCTCCGCACTTAAAAGTGGTATTTGGATTCCATCTCAATTAATATGAATGCATGGTTATAATAAATCATCAGCTCTTCGTTTTAGCTATCAAATTTCCATTACAGCTATAAAATGCCATAATTTTGTAATGCTTTCAGTGTAAAACCTTTGAATATTGTCTTTCCTTTGAGATGAGAATGTTGACTCCTGGAATTTGTAATGAAGGTTTGATTGACGTTGTTATTCCAACGTATAATTGTATAGCACTTTGATACAAAATTCATATAAAAATGTTGTGTCGTTATCACTATATTAATGAGCGCTGCTATAGGACATCCAACCGTGTTGTCTGACCCAGCTGTACGACCAATGGACATGAACATGCAGCATAAATCATAAAGCATACTATCAAACAGATTAGTGGGAGCCGAGTCGGACGGCTTGGTTGGAAGTGAAGCTATGCCACGGAGCAATCAAACTCTCTAACACAATCACTTTGACAAAATGCAAGTAAAAAAAAAAAAAATCTACCCTCTCGATAGTGATCATTCTGCTCTGAAATGTTTTTGGCCTGCGTGTCGATAGACTTTTTGGAGGATTTTATTCTAATAAATTTGCAATGACTTGCTATTTTTTATTCTTGTTTTTTGTTTAATGCTTCTGTTATGGTTTTTTAATTGATTGCTTGTGATTTTGTACTTGTCAACCTTCTAGAAAATGGTAAGGTCACGGTAAGATCACGAAAGATTGAGACTTATTCGAGAGGTAAAAAAACTCGATAGTTAGGTCTTGATATTAATTTTCCTACATCTATAAATTTGTCATGTATAATATCGTGTATCTAGCCGGGTGGACCGTGGCCTACCCTGAGTTTGGGAAAGAAGATTCTGATTAGAACTGTAGGAATATGTTGTTTAGCACTATAGACTGTTTAACCCATTACTTTTCCCTTGATGGCCAACCCTCGTGAGCTGCTCTAGCTACGCCACTGAGATATATAATCGCCATTTATGATTTTTCAGCTGCATCTTTTTACATAAACCATAATTAATTAAGGCAATAACGTACACTTTTGTAGGAACTAGTAAAAGCAACCATGCCTCTGAAGTGAAATTTCTATTTTGAGATTGCTGTGATTGTATTTCTATTTCTATTTTTCGTTATTATAGTAAACAAGAAGCAAATCGAGTAGTGGCCTTATGTTCTTATATTCCGGTATGTCTAGCACTTGTGGGGAGCGAAGTGGGTATCAATAGTAATGTGCTCTTTCTTTTAATGAAACATGCAACACAAGATCTTAAAAAAAAAAGACTTATCAAAATGCAGGAAAAGGGAGAAATTATTTTTCCAATGGTAGCAAAGAAGCAATTGGTTTCTCATATTGAATTGCCTGGAGCGAGTCTGCCATATTTATATGTTTTCACAAGATAAATGAGCAGCATAAATACGGCTTTCAGTCGACTAAGAAAAGCTATATTTTTCTAGATCCTAAGTAGAAATAACTTGGCATTTCTACCCCAAAAGAAATGAAAATAAAAAATGACAAATTCTCTCTTGAAGAATAGATAAGATATTCTGGATGGTCTAATTTCATTAATTCATACCACATTAATAGCGGGGATCACTTATTCACTTTGGCAATTACATACATCGGTTGCTGCACTGTGTTGATTTATTCAAATCGAGCATCCACAACCAAATGGTAATTTAAGATTCGGCCACGAGTTCATCATGCTTTCTTGGCCTTGGGCTTAGGCGCAGATTGTAGGAACAAGATTCGAAAGATCGACGCAGCAAGAATGGCGCCAATAAAAGGGCATATCCAGTACACATAGAACTGCTCCCATGTGTTGTGCTGATTGCTAATGTATGCCCAGCCAAAAGCCTGTAGATGATAATAGATAGTCAGTACGATTAATCAAGAACATTTGGGAAAAATGCTTTACAAGTCATAATTAAAAAGACAATAACGGAAAAAATCTAAGTGCTACTCAAAAGCAGAAGCAACTTAAAGTAGTTTGCATACCATCCCATGAAAAAAACAGCGGGCTAAGACATTTAACGGATAGTATCGAAGCAGCTAATAGCGGGCGATAAATAAGGCTATAACGGCCAAATTGTACTACAAAGACAAATAGCTTAACTGCCTCAAATCAGCTATAGCGGGCTATAGCGAAAGCAATAGCCGGCTATTTGTCTCCTGGATACCATCTCAGCTAAGTTATAGAAAGGCCAAAATAGTGCTGCGCTCAGTGGATCATAAGGCAATGCCTTGTTCAGTGCCAGATGTTATGCTTTACTTTAACAAAGATACCTTTTGACGTAAGAGCTATTTGATTCCTTACATGTAGGAGCCTTAATAAAATCTTGTAATGTCAAATAGCAGGTGTTAAAAAGACTGAAACAAGGACACTAATATTTCCATGTTGCCATTTTAGTGGCAATACTGAAACATGGAGGAAGAGAAGCTTCTATGGATTACAGCCACTGGCCCGCAGCTAGCTAAAGCTTCAAAATTGAGGAAAACCAGAACACTTTGCACTTTTGGCAATAAAATAAAACCAGTTTTGATGATGTGGATTGTGGACGATAGTTTTGTTAATCACCCTTCTCCAAGATTGACTCTGTCAGCCCCAGGGATTGCCCATATCAGCCTTTCTCTTCTAAATCCACCTGTGGAGAGGGCAACACCACCCCCCCTGGGGCACATTCTTTTTGCTTGAGTCTATTCACAGTCATTTCCTTTGCTAACGCCAACAGCCTAGAAGCCCAATATGATATGAACACCTCATGGAACAAACATTCGAAATATAAAATATAAATACTTTTTAAGTAGTTAAGTTTGGAAATATGAAAATCATATGATTATATTTGTCTTAAAATACTTTCATAGAAATATGCATAGGTAACTTTTTGATTTTTTTAATAAAAAATAGAAGTCAAAGTTATGTTTTGGAGGTGTCATTGCTCAAAATGACTTGCTTTTCGCAACCAGAGGGAGTAAGTATCTAGAGCTAAAAGCCTTAGATTCACATTGTAACTCACTGTCTAAATTGCAACAGCTTTCTTGTCAACTCAATTGACAGAAGGAAGAAAAATACTGCAAATGTTGAACACTTCAAGCTAATCAGGAATAGATAGTATCCATAGCTACTAGCATGTTGACCAAAGGCATGAGGACAAGCAGTTGAGCATTAGTCTGAACAGGTGGCCAAACAATTAAAGCATGGACTTAATGGAGAAGACAAAGGTGAAGGTATGACCCCACATTGATCAACTTAGTCAGAGATTAGATTTGTAAAAATTGCTCCCTTGTTGTTTTATTTTGCCAATTCGATTCTTTTATGGCCTCGGAGATCAAGTTTCGACCATTCTTTCATAGCTTTACCTTTCCATTATTAAAATCTAAAATTACAGGAGCATGAACTATCTGCAATGACAACAGTGATAATAGTCTTCTTTCGAGCATTTGAGCCAACATATAAGGTCAGACATTGTAAAATCTAGCTCTCCTAAATGTTACATTTACGTGATTGTGTTTGTGTGGTCAGTGCTAGCTTTAAAATTTACGATGAACTAACCTATCCCAATAACATTGTCATGTTTTCAGACATTAGTTAGTGGCATACTGGCATGTCTGTGGTTAAATCAACATTTTTCAAAGCAAAGGCACGCAGCATTTAATGAATGATCTTACTCCTTTGAACAAAATTATAAATCATTTTAGCAATCAACGATCTATAGAAAACAAAAATCGTTCTACACTTTTGGAGGCATTTCTTTCATTCTTCTTTACTGCTTTGCTCTTACTAATTACACTTGTTTCTGACTAATCTAATAGTCATGAGTAACCGTTTCTGACTAATCTAATAGTCATGAGTAACCGAGAAGAGTTCAACATGCCTCTTGAACCCAAACTCTTATTTTCTGTGCCAAAACTTAAGATGACTTATATTTTGACTTGAGAGGATAGCATGTTAATATATTCTAATAGTAAACCAGTCTCATTGTTCACATGCCAAGAAGAGCAGGTAAAATAGGAAAATAAGTCAAAACCTTTCACAAAACCAGTGCTACTGGAAGTTAGTAAAGAGGACCAGTAGTGGCAAAAATAATTTCAGAAACTACTTTGAAGTACCAAAGATGTGAAGTTTTCTTTCCATCACGAAATCATCTCAGTGGGATTCTTTCATTTTTCAGCCTAGTCTAACTGTTTGTGGGCCTTGTGGCTCTTATGTGCTAGATTCCGGAAATGATATTTCTGAAACTAACGTTATTTGTAGTACAGAGTATCTAATCTTGTTGTCACATGGACTGCATCAAAATTAGTTCTGACAATTTATTCAAGGGTATTATTCTCGAACACAAATTGCCTGTAAGAGAGGTGTTAATCATTCTTTGTCAATCAAAATTTAGTTGCGTTAAAGATGGTGTCAGAAACTACCAGTTGTCAAAGCAACAATAGTAATAACAGCAACAGTAATAGTAAGGTTGACAAGCAGTGGGGCGGAAAAGGTAAGGGAAGGAACTGACATTAGCTGGGTTCATGGACGGCCCGGTGTATCCTGCGCCGGTGAGGATGAGGCAGATAGTGGTGACAGAAAGCATCCACGTCTTGATGATGGGGTTGCGCGGACCTTTGATAACGATCCAGAGCACGGCGAAGGTGATGAGGAAGGTGAGCACCCCTTCCGCGGCGGCGCCGGTGTGGGGATCCACCTTGAGCGAGGGGCCCACGAGCGCGTGCTTGTACTGCGCCGGCATCAGCTCCGAGATCGCCAGCGCGCCGCCCACAGCGCCGGCGGCCTAACCAGATAGTAGAATTTCAAGTATCGAATCCGATCGATTCGACCGAATCGATCAACGCGGAGGAAAGGGAGAGGAGGGGCGTTGTCTACCTGCGCCGGCAAGCGGAGCGCGACGGAGAGGAGGGAGGGGCGGCTGAGCCCCGCGGCGTAGAAGGCGGCGACGTCGGTGGGGCTGAACCGCGCGCCTCCGAGCGCCTCGCAGAGGACGTTGAAGGCGGAGATGAGCACGAAGAGGAGGGAGGCCGTGACGAGGAGCGGCGCGTAGGAGCCGGACTCCTCCGGGAGGCTCAGGTACGACGTCACGGCGGCCGTCGCCGCGCCCAGCGCGGAGGAGAACAGCACCCACAGGAACGTGACGGCCGCGTCGCCCGCCGCCGCCAGCACCGCCGCGCCCATCTCCATCTCGCCCCTCGCCGGCTTCGGTTCGGAGTGGCTCGGCCGTCTTCTGGAGATGATTTGGAATCGGAACTTTGAAAACGGCAAGGCAGTTGGGCCCCACTCTCTCACTTTACGACTCTCTCTCTGTCTCTACACTCTACAGATGATGAGATGATCCAAAGGAGTAGTCGTCCATTTCATTTTCGGATCAAGTCGTTGATTTGATTTTTCGATCCGGTAGGTGAGGATAAGCTTCTGCTCCCGTCTCGGCGGGCTATCAACCCGAGAAGATTGACTACTTCCTCCCTCCGTTTTTCAAATGGATGTCACTGTTTGCTACGAACATCATTTATTTTATTAAAAAATTAATTTAAATTTAAATTATAAATTATAATTCAAACAACTTTGATATAAAGAAAATTATAACAGCATATTTGAAACTTATTATATTTTTTTAATAAAATAAATAATCAAAATTAATATTTATAGTTAACAAACGATCAATTTAAAAACAGAGGGAGTACTTCGACTGGCATACAAAATTCTCTTGCAGATATGACTTGGGAATGCCAAGCCTCTCTTACTTTGGGCCATACGCTGGGTCTAAGTCTAATGAACAAATTTGCTGTCGTATGTTTGTTAAGTTTTGACATAAAAAACGCTAGATTCCATTAGAGCATCTTCATAAACTTTTCCTTAACCACCTCTAAATCAAATTATGAGAAAATAATATAAAAATTCTTTTCCAACAGTTTTTTAAATATTTTTATATTTTCGAGGGTCTCCAAAAATTCTCGTATTGAAAGTTAGATTTGAGAAACTTTCTGAGATCCTAATTCCATCTCTCGTGCAACTAACAGTGGAACCAGTTGTTCACTTAACTCAAATTTTAACTATATTTAAGAAAGTTGTTAGAGGAGGTGATTAAAATGAACCCGCTATTTTTGAGGTGATTTTTTGAAGGAAAGTGTTGAAGATGCTCTTAAATGATTATGATGCATAAGTTTTGTAACAGATTAGCACGAAAGTTTTGATATGGCAAATATGGCTACTATCTAGGGGTATAAACTAGAGACATAAAGGTACTCTTCAAAACTCTTTGGTTTAAAACAAATTTTAAAATCCGTTCCACTTTTAAAAAAATGTTCATTTTTTATTTAAAGATGTTTAGAGGGTAACATTAAAAGCACCGGGAAAAGTAAGTAGGTATTTAGAGGACATGTTGAAGGAGATATTTACAATTTTTTTTCTTGTAATTTGATTTAAGGGGAGTTATTGAGGAACTTTTGAAGATGCTCTTAGAGCATCTCCAATAATCCCTTAAAAAATCACTCAAAAAGTGTTTTTTAATCTATTTTAATCATCTTCTCTAACAGCTCTTTTAAATATCTCAATATAATTTAAATTTGAGCCAAATCAGCAACTAGTAGCCAGTGGCGGAGACAAGGGTGGAGGCGAGCAGGGGCCTCCCCCCCCCGTGCTCTAAACATTTACACTATATATCTTTAGTTTGCACTAATATTTGTAAACTTCTTAAGTATTTTGCCCATCTTAACAAAGAAATAGTATATTAAAACTTAGTTGACCCCTCCTAATTTTGATTTCTGGCTCTGCCCCTACCGATAGCACAGTTAATTGCACGAGATGGTATCGAGGATCTCAGAAAGTTTCCTACATGTATCTTCAGATAGGGGGATTTTTGGAGAGATGGACGAAAATAGGATGTGTTTTGGGAGTTGTTGGAGGAGATTTTTTCTTTATAATTTGATTTAGAAGAAGTTAATGAGGAGTTTTTAGATGCTCCTAGTGTTTCTTTCTTGAAAAGGTGTACAAATGTAACGATCCAGGGGCATCCTGAAAAGAGATCCAACACATTATTAAGTACAAATCAAACAAAACTCAGGCCACCTTTGCAACTTAGGAATCACATAGAAATTTTATAGGAAACCATTCAATTTGATAGAAATATAGAGCAAATGAATGATTATCTGTAAGCACGTACATCATCCATTCCTAAATTGTTATCGCTGTTGATTTTTAATATCAAATTTGACAATTTATCTTTTAAAAAAATTTCAAATATGTGAAATTATAAGTTATGATTCAAATAACTTAATGATAAAGAAAATTATAACAAAATATATCAAACTTAGAGCATGAGTTTTCTACTTCAATATGTTCCAAAGGTACTCTTGGGCTATTTGTTTCACCCACGGCGCATGGTATGCGCAGTGAGGGATTAGTTTAATTTGCTAGTAGCAGCGGCGAACCAGCTTGAAAATTTAGGTCAGGCGAAGCCGCGAAAGATACGTAACCACTATATAAAAAAGCGAAGTGCACATATATATCATATTTCTATTGTAATCATATTGAACTAGTGTCTAGATGAAATATTTAGATGATGCCTCTCATAGAAAGAGTAAATTCCTTTTTTTTTCCTTCATACATTTGGACAAGAAATAAAAAATAAAGGATAAGTCTGAAATTAAGTATCAAATTAATTGGTGAATGATCATTAATTGATCATATTTCGCAAATCCCCAGAGCCTAGCTTCGTTGCTATCGGCTTCCTGCCCATGTCTGCCCATGGCGACGAATCAACGATGATGCTGCCAACCAGCTGCTCAGTGGAATGAGGATAGATGTGCGCTCTCGATGGGATTAGGGGATAAAAACAGGGGGTGGCGGGGTGAATAGTACAATTTTTTTTATTTTTTTGAGCGAGGGTGAATAATAAAGTTGATGTGCTGAGTTTAGCCTAAGCCTGATCTCTTCCAACTAAACATGCAGGTCTGATCTCTTCTCGATGGGCTTCAGTTAGCCCACTAGGCCACCATACCCCTTCATTTTTTTTTAACCTTTCTTCTTCGTCTCTCAATGAAGGAATCCATGGAGCCCACAGGATCCAAGTGCAGGGAAGCCCAACGAAGAAGGGTAAGGGAGATTCGGGGGGCCGCCCTACCTCACCGGTCTGCAATTGGTTCAATATTAGTACATTTTATTTTCTTCGGTTTTAAAATATTGTCACTTTTAATTTTTAAAATCAATTTTGATTATTCGACTTATTTAAAAAATATTCAAATGTGTAAAATTATTAGTCACCTTTCAAAAAACACTAATAATAAATAAAATTATAAAAAATATATATGATGTTTTCCATACTTTTTTGAATAAGACAAATTATCTAAGTTAATTTTAGAAGTCATCGGTGTTAATATTTTAAAACTGGAGTGAGTATTTGTGAGCCATCATTTGTCATTCAATACATTGACTTAACTTTCATTAATGGGTGTGGTAATTGTAATGGGTACTTGTTGTCCCTACGTATATACCTTCATTTACCATTTATTATAAGTTATTCCAACCTTATTCAAGCAAAAATGTATATTTTCTTGTATGCTATAATTTGCTTGTCATTTTCTATAAAAGACCCACAAAGTCCATTTCCAGTAACATGTTTTAAAATATATATCATGTTTGTAGGACCATATCTAGCTTTGAGCATCAAAAGGAAAAAATTCAAAGAAAGTTATGGAGTACATTTAGATCTGTGCTCATCACATTGCCACGGTACTTGTCCACCGCTCCAATTTAGTTGGAATCGTGTCAGAAACTTTATGCTATTTCACAAGCTAGCATTACTAATAAAGAAGCCTCAAGGGATGGGCCATAACCTACATTAGTGGTGGACATAGTGTATGCCACTAGGCTAAGACCACGACAAATCACCTAAAATATGGTAACCGACAAGAGCCCGCCATTCCTACACTAGTAAAAAAGAAAAAGCTGACTACATAATCATTTTTAAATAAATGGTATAAAATGTTATTTTAAACTATTGCATTGATAAATTAGACATTAAAATAATACATTTATTCATTATTCACCTTAACAAACCTTATCAATCATAACTGAAGTCAACTCGCGAGCTTCACCCTATGCTCGAGTTCAACTCGTATAGATTTCAAGACGAACTCAAATCATGCTTTTAGTAAACCGAACTCGAGTACATGATGAGCTTTGAGTTTGCAGTAATCCACACCCCGGCCCTGCCGCATCCGGCGTCGCTGCTGGCTACATCCATCCGACCCAGCCTGACCTGCCATCGCATCCTCCCCTTGTCATCATCATCACCACCATCGAATAAGAGCCTCGACAGCTGCACCGATCCTAGAAAATATCAGCAACATGATGTTTATATGCTGTGGAGGTTGAAAAATCTAAAATTTGAGACTAATATTTTGGTAAGCATAGCTACATTATTTATACCAGCATGCTAATAGAAAAAATATTAGAGATGATCATAGCGGACATAATAAAAATTAATAGATTTTAGTGCATTCATAAGAAAAAAAGTACACATTAGTCAAGTTTAAAGGAAAGCAATAACAATTTGTGATGAGGTGAAATTCTAATTGATTAAAATTATTACTTAGGTTACAACAACAAATAAAAACTTTTTAAGAACACATGATCGCCCCACGCTAAAGATGACAATGGGTAAAATATCCGTGCAGGTACTGCCCTTATCCACCAATACCCGCGAGTTGAAATTTGTGCCTGTGCCTTATACTTGCCGCAGGCAGGGAACGCTACCTGCACCTGCTATTCGTGGATACCCGATGCCCACAAGCATGCTCGCTTGCTCGTCGAGGCGCCTATCTATACAACAGTCTCTAGGCGATCCTTCCTAGCACGCCCCTCTCAATGACCACTTCGAGGTACGTAGGCTTGACCATAAGTAAGCATGTAATGCTACCGGTCGCACAGTGGCCCGCCTTGTCGGGAGGTGGGGATTTTCCTCGGTATCGAACACATCAACGAGTGCCTCCTTCACATAGAGACCACCAGGGGCACTAGAGGAGGAGGAGGAGGAGCTCTCGACGCACCGGATGGGGGTGGTGTGGCCGATGATGATGGTCTCTGGTGATGGAGTCAATTGGCTCCATACGCACCTGCAATGCTGCAGAGAACAAAGAGGAGGGGCAATTCCACCGGTGGCGGTAGTGGCTACTGGAACTGACTGAGGATTAGGGTTTAGGTGTTTATCGGGTCTATGCAGCACATGTTAGGATTGTTTATCGGGTATATGCAGCATATGGGTACAGTCAGGGCTTGTCTTTGCTCGATTTTGTTGTACCCATGGATTTGGGATGAAATCAATACTCGTTACCATGGGCAAAGAATTGGATCCATATCTGCACCCATTGGATCAAGGTATCTGCGGGCGCACAGATAATGGATGTCCGGTGTCATCTTTACCCACGCAGATCACAACAACATGTTGGCAACAATATCACACCTAGCGCCAGGCCACTTAGATAGTGAGATATATATTATATATTTGGCTTCAAAAGCTAATAGTTTTTAAAGTGATCACATGTATGAAAGTTGTATTGGTTGATTTGTTGTGCAAAGTGTTTTGGAGGATTATTCCTTTAGCCTGAAAAAGCAACGGATGAAAGGTAATGACCACGTGGACTAAAGGTAAAGGGAACATCAATTCTGAGTGGGAGTGTAAAACTGTTACACTTAAGTTAACCTTTGAACCTTTGTAGTTCAACCAAATGAACTGCAACAGTTTTTAAATATATATTTATTTTTTTAAAATAGTTTTTTTTAACTAATATCCCATCATCATCTCATCGCCTCTAATTCTCAAAGAAGATTCAGAAATGAACAGCATAGTGTAAAATAAAAAAAAGCCTAGTTAGTGCGGCCGACTCCAAGTGCTCGGCCTAGGGTACAACTATATAATCTGATGTGAAGTGGAAACTGCTAACCAAAATCCACATACTCTTATTGGGTTATCCAGCGCCATGGACGCTGCTACTAGTTGCAACAGAACAGTAGCGCCAATATTCCATGGCGCCCTTCCTCTGCCAGCACAAGAAACATCATTGGCACGTTTGGAGGAGATACTGCTTGACGAGCAGGGCGACCGCATTCAGACGGGGCCGGTGAGGATCCGCCGGTTTCCTCAAAGCCTGAGAGGCCTCGGCGGCTTCGACAACGGCTGGTACGTGGTGCCGAGCGTGGTGGCCATCGGCCCCTACCACCATGGCCTGCCACACCTGCAAGCGATGGAGATGGTGAAGCACGCGGCGGCCTATCAGTTTTGCAGCCACGCAGGCTGCCAGCTCGGGGAGGTCTACGGGAAGATCCTCCTCGTCTCCGACCTGGCCCGGTTCTGCTACGCTTCCGGCGACGCCGCGGTGGTATGCCTGAGCGACGCCAAGTTGGCAGAGATGATGTTGGTTGACGGCTGTTTCCTGCTGATGTTCATCCAGTACTGGTTCGGGGAACAGTGGTCGTCCCGGCCTAGCATCCTCAAGGACATCTTCCTCCTCGAGAACCAGATCCCATGGATGGTCCTCGATGCTCTCCTGGAGTTCATGCCCCAAATCGACGTTTGCGGGTTTGTGTCCCACATCGAAGAGAAGTACTTCTTCCCGAGAAAAGAGAACAAATTCCCCATTTGTTGCGAACAGGGTCAGTTCACTTGTCAAGAAGACAGGCCGCCGCCGCATCAGCATCTGCTCGGTCTCCTCTGGTACAGCCAGGTACACAGCATGCTCAACCCCAAGCTCGATTACGACATGAGCACCTCGTCGGCCCTGTCCATCAGCGCCGCGGAGCTCGACCAGATAGGCCTCAAGCTCAGCGCTAGCAAGGCCGGCAGGTTCGGGGATACGCACGTCAAGACGAAGATGGTCTTCGGCAAGCTGTGCCTGTCGCGCGTGTTCCTGAACGACGTCAGCGCCTGCTGGCTCGTCAACATGGCGGCGCTGGAGGCGAGAGTGACTGCCAGCCGCCGCGACGACTCCGAAGACCACGCCGTGGTCAGCTCGTACATTTCGGTGCTGGCGATGCTCATGGACAGGAAGGAGGACGTGCACAAGCTCCGCCGGAGGGGCGTGATGAGGAGCGTCTTCAGCAACACGCAGACCCTGGCCTTCTTCAAGGGCCTCGGGCGGCGCGTCGAGCCGGGCTACCGCTACTTCATCACCATGGATGCGATTGACAGGTACATGCGCCGGAGGCCGGTTAGGATCGCCGTGTACAAGTTCGTCTATAACAACTACAGGACAGTCGCCAAGGTTGTGTCCGTCGCCAGAGTTCTCTTCGCCATCTTCAAGGCACTTCTTCAATTCAATCCGAATGTGCATAAGTAGATGTTGCATTCAGTGCTTAGCTTACCTTAATTCGGTAGGCTTGTTCTAGACACGGATTCATAGTTGGCCACACGTTCATTTTGTACTTCATGTCGTTGTTTTTTCTTCAGTTCTTTGTTTTGCTGAACATTTTCCAAATATTCCCCACCACCACTTTGTATGTGTTGTCAGCCCCTACCATATATGGGATCTGCCACTATGCGTTTTATATAGCGATGCTTGATTGGTTATAGATAACATTATAATCCATACAATATCATCCAAAATTACTTTAGAAAAGTAATATAATTAACTATTATAGAAAAAATTATAATCCATACAATACTATCAAAAAGTGCTAGAAAGTAATGTAATTAACTGGATCAATGCCACAACCGGTGACATGCATGTATTAGGGCCTATCACAGCGGGATAACGCTGTACAGTAAACGAGAGCTGAAGTGTAACACCCTAGCCCCGTTAGAAGGCTATTGTAGTTTAGGTCTTACAGACTCAAGTGAGGTGGAGTTGTGAAATCAGTCGTATAATATTTATTGTTTTTAGGAGGGCAAGGGCAGCATATAACCCTCTTTGTTTCAACTATAACTCCTCCGGATTAACACTTTTATATGAAAGTGAGTATGAAAACATAAAAGTTTTGCTATGTACTCTCTTCGGTTTAAGAATATCAAATTTTACTTCCCTTCGTTTCAGAGCCATTTTGGTTTTTTTTAACTTAGATGGACAAAAAAATCTGTTATTATATCATTTTGGGTGAATTAGAGAAGAAAAATTAAGAACGAGGATGAATAAGAGAATTTGAAAATTTTGAGGATGAATAAAGAAATGGATAAATTTTCAATTGCGAATAAGGAATTTTCTCAGCAAAGAAAGATCTGGGCTCTATGAAGACAAGTCCTATATTATCTAAAAACAAGCATAGAAGGATCTTCTAAGCTAGTTGGGG